>NW_022046171.1:0-65342 GCF_001654015.2 Drosophila navojoa | reverse complement strand
GAGAGAGAGAGAGAGAGAGAGAGAGAGAGAGAGAGAGAGAGAGAGAGAGAGAAGCGACTGAACGAAAACGTAGGATAAATAAGAAAAAGGTTAAAAGCCAATGCGAGTGAGAGACAGACAGAGATGGAGCTTACATGTATACAGATAAGAAGATATCCGTTGATAGAGGGAGAGAAATATCGGCTTGAAATTAAATAGTAAAACAGTTATAAAATTGTGAGAACAAAAACAAGAAAAAGAACATTGCAGAAAGATAGTCGAAATCCTAGTCAAAGGATGACAGTTTAGGACTCGGCAGAGCCCTAAAAATCCTCGTTATACGTTCATCTATAGGGCAGGTAATCAGTGACTCAACACCAACACTATAGTATATCTTTATATATAAATTCAAAATGTCCCCCTAGTGGTCTAGTCTAATCTAAAAATCCTAGAGTCCTACACATTCTCATGCACCAAGCCAACATTAATTTCCAACTAATTTTGACTACATTCTACAATTTGCACCTACAGAAAAGAACATTGCCCACAACATGTCGTCGTTTGCGGAGTCCGCCGGAATGAATTACTTGAAGCAGAGCTCGATCGACTTTGTCAATTACAACAAGCGTCAGATGTCGCGCATCTATCCGAAGGGCACTCGGGCCGACTCGTCCAACTATATGCCGCAGGTATTTTGGAACGCTGGCTGCCAGATGGTCTCGCTGAATTTCCAGACATCCGATCTGCCCATGCAACTGAATCAGGGCAAATTCGAATACAATGGCGGCTGCGGCTATTTGCTGAAACCGGACTTTATGCGCCGGGCGGACAAGGACTTTGATCCGTTCGCCGATGCGCCGGTGGACGGTGTGATTGCGGCCCAGTGCTCGGTGAAGGTGATTGCCGGCCAGTTCTTGTCGGACAAGAAGGTGGGCACCTACGTGGAGGTGGACATGTTTGGCCTGCCGTCGGACACTGTGAAGAAGGAGTTCCGCACGCGCTTGGTGCCCAACAATGGGCTCAATCCCGTCTACAACGAGGATCCGTTCGTGTTCCGCAAGGTGGTGCTGCCCGATTTGGCGGTGCTGCGCTTTGGCGTCTATGAGGAGAGCGGCAAAATGATTGGACAACGCATCCTGCCCCTGGATGGCCTGCAGGCTGGCTACCGCCACGTCTCGCTGCGTACCGAGGCCAATTTCCCGATGTCGTTGCCCATGCTGTTCGTGAACATCGAATTGAAGATTTATGTACCTGATGGCTTTGAGGACTTCATGGCCATGCTGTCGGATCCGCGCGGCTTTGCCGGCGCCGCCAAGCAGCAGAACGAGCAAATGAAGGCACTGGGCATCGAGGAGCAGAGCGGCGGGGCCGCTCGCGATGCCGGCAAGGCCAAGGAGGAGGAGAAGAAGGAGCCGCCGCTCGTCTTCGAGCCGGTCACCCTCGAATCGTTGCGGCAGGAGAAGGGCTTTCAGAAGGTCGGCAAGAAGCAGATCAAGGAGCTGGACACGCTGCGCAAGAAGCACGCCAAGGAGCGCACCTCGGTGCAGAAGACCCAAAACGCGGCCATCGACAAGCTGATCAAGGGCAAGAGCAAAGATGATATACGCAACGATGCGACCATCAAGAATGCGATCAACGACCAGACCAAGCAGTGGACCGACATGATTGCCCGCCACCGCAAGGAGGAATGGGACATGCTGCGCCAGCATGTCCAGGACTCCCAGGACGCCATGAAGGCGCTCATGCTGACCGTGCAGGCGGCCCAGATCAAGCAGCTCGAGGACCGTCATGCCAGGTGAATGCACACACACACACACACACACACACACACTTAAGGCTAAGGCTACTCATTTACATGTTTGCACTCGCAGGGATATCAAGGAGCTCAATGCCAAGCAGGCCAAGACCTCCGCTGATACCGCCAAGGAAGTGCAAAACGACAAGACCCTTAAGACCAAAAACGAAAAGGATCGTCGTCTGCGCGAAAAGCGTCAGAACAATGTCAAGCGCTTTATGGAGGAGAAAAAGGTAGGACAGCTTCAACAAATATATCCACTCATAGCCTAGATGTAGAAAGCTCTCTTCCATAATGGTTCCTTGCTCGACTTGTAGTCAAAATTTTGATATAACTTTTAGTTTACCCATAGATAGACCCTTTTCCTTTTATCCACTCTAGATGTCCATAAAACTGCATTTCCTTATATCTACTATATCCTAAGTCGATCCATCAATTCCTCTATCTATTTGATCCCTCTTCACTCAATCGACTTTACCCCCCATATAGTTCCTCACTTCTCATCTCGCCCATTTTCTCCCCAATCCTACAAAGCTCCACCTCTATTATGCCTTAATGGAATGCAATGCAATACTAATCGTCTATCGTTTATCGTTATTCACAGCAAATCGGCGTTAAGCAGGGTCGCGCCATGGAAAAATTGAAATTGGCACACGCTAAACAGGTTGAGGAATTTAGTACCGATGTGCAAAAGGTACTAAATGAAACACGGCCGCAGACCGACACTATAACCAGTATTGAGACTGTACTTTAGACCACAAAAAACCGATAACGATTATCAAACAATAACATAAATAATAATAATAAATAATATCAAGTACCAAAAAAACGTAAATCGGTTGAACGTTAACCGGCTAGCCGATGCTTTAAAGTGTTTCGTACAGCTAGTTGTAATTGTAGCTAATGACAAAAAAAAGCAAAAACTTTAACGAGTCACGAGTCACGAGTCACGAGTCACGTGTCACGAGTAGCGAGTACTCAGACCACACACAGAACGTTCTAGTCGCTACAAAACAACTCTATTCATTTGAGCAAAAGAAAAATAGAGAAATATACCAAAAAATAAATACCTAAAATGCAGAGAAATATTATAAAACGAATATCGAAATAATCGAGAATAATGCAAATTCATGAGTAGCTGCTAATCAAATTTTAACTAACTGCTAAGATGTAATTATCTATATCCATTTATTTCCCTATATATGTATATATATATATCAATTTATGTTATATATGTGTATATATGTGTATTTATTTGTTCAACTTTTTTTCCGATTTCAATTACTGTTATTTTTTTTCTAATTTTATCAATTTAATTTTGCAAAAATTGTTTTCAAAATTTGTTTTTTGTTTGCTTCGTCTTCAGTTTTGATGTTGTTTTCTCCTTTCCAAAATATTTGTATAGAGACTTTTGTTGTTTTTGTTTATAAGATTTCATCTAGTATTTTTTTTTCGGTTTTTGGTTTGAAATTCTAGTATTTGTATTTGGCAGTTAACTTGAATTCCAAGCAAAAGAACGAGGCAGCTCTATTACATATATATATACGAGGTCTGCTCACAGGGTATTGATAAATATATTTATTGTGTGCCTGTAAAGTAATCCCCATTGGGTTTCTTCCAATCATAGATGTTCCTTCATCAATGCTTTCTTCAGCTGCTGTCCCAAGGAACCTCTTCAGAAACAAAAAAGAGAGAGTTTCATTAATGTTCCAGTTTTTGGAATTAATTATCGAAAATCGATAACACATAGCCCGTGAAAATGGAAAATTCATATCACTCTTTGAGCACGCCTCGTGTATATAATGTTTGTCTAACTATTGTACTACTCATACTTGAGCTGTTTAGTCTTACATTTCTCTCTCTCTCTCTCTCACTATCTCTATCTTTGTCTATCTCTGTGTTTCTCTCTCTCTCTCTCTCCCACTCTCTCTCGCTTTCACACACTCTAACAATTTTATGCTAATAACATTAACATAACATTTTGAGCATTTACCGCTATTCGCTAATCGTTTTGCTGTGCGTCTAAATTGAAACGCAGCCAAAATCATGTCCAAAATTAACCGAACAAAATTCCATTCTCTCTCTCTTCTTTTCTCTTTTCTCTCCCCCCAAACACACACACACAAACACACACATACACACATATATATCATGCTGCTGCTGAACATTGATCACTGATCCCTGATCGATGATCAAAACTAACAACACTTCCCATTAACAGCTTATGGATATGTACAAAATCGAGGAGGAGGCCTATAAGACCCAAGGAAAGACGGAGTTTTATGCTTAAGCAACAACAACAAGAGCAACAACAGCTTAAAGAAATCTATATAAAAAGTTTAAGAAGAAGAACAAGAAGAAGAGTTTTAGTGTACGCCTATATAATTTAGAAATATGAAGAAAATGAAGAAATCAATTCAAAAACAAAACAAAACAAACAAAAAACTGTATTCGAAATAAAAAGTCAACACTTTGTGCTTTATACTTATTTAAGACGTTACAAAACGTGGCAAACTATCCAACAAAAATAAATATATATATATAAAAAAAATATATATATACATGCTTAGATATTATAACTAAATTGTTGAAATAACTTTGACAGTTTTCGATCTCCAAATACTTGGAAATACCAATATTTCAAATTATTTTTTGCTGTAAAACTGCAAAAAAAAAAAAACACATGAATATAAATAAAACAAGATACCAGAAAAAAAAATACCGAACGAAAAGTAAAAAGAAATCTATTGGTATTTATACATCAATAAAACGGTACACCGATAAGCTTAGACCATGCCATAAGTAAAAAAAAAAAAAAAAAAAAGAAAAAACAAAAAAAAATACTTTCCAAGCTCTCTGGAAACGTAGCGCAAAGCGCTTTTTCTTTAGTATTTTTTTTTTTCTTTTTTTTTAGTTTCAATTTTGTCTCAGATTTTCGAGTGAAGCGAGAGGAACAGTTACAGCTACCACTTGTAGTACATATATATGAGGAAATTGAAGAAAATACTAAACATATATAGCATAACATATGTGTTTCCGATTTTCCACCTAACAGCTTAGCAAACCAAAACAAAACAAATATATATACTATGATTATGCGCATGAAACAAAATAAAATGAAGAAGAAGAAGAAGAAAAATTAAAAACAAAAAAAAACTATATACAAAAATATGGGTTTTTAATACTAAAGTGAAAAATAATACAAGAACAAATAGCATTTATTTTGAATGAATGCTAAAAATATCTCCTGATGCTTAATGAAATAACAATAAAAATATCAGTCAATGTACATCCCATTTACTATGCGTGCATAACCTCAAAATCAAATAGATCAATTCTGCTAGAAACCAAAAAAAAAAAAAAAAAACCAAACAAAAGGAAAAATAATACCATTTAAGTGTTTATATAAATGTCAAAAAAAAAAAAAGAAAAAAAGAAAAAATCTTTTTAGTATGAACAATTCAAATGAAACACCCCTACCGGCAGTTCTATATATATGCATGTATATACATATGTATAGACACCCATATATAGGTATTTTATATGGGCCCGATTTGCGGTACACCCACACCTGCATAAATACATGCATATATATATAACTAGAAAATCATCAAAAATTTAAAATTGTTACAAGAACTTTATAAAGCGAAGCGTTCGCTTCGTTCAACAGCAAAAATACTTTCGCGAATTTTACAAATGAAAGCTAGCCAAGAAAATATACCAAAAGGAAAAACTAAATGAAAAATACAAAAATTAAATTATTAAAGAAACATACAGACAAATAACACTATTTAATATCTTTTAGTTTTCAAGTTGAGTTCGTTTCGGTTGATGCACCTCAAAAAGTTTGTAACGTATTTATGTTGTAGTTGTTGCGAAAAGAAATATACCCAAAAAATACTAAGAATACTAAAAAAGTATATAGTATATACATATATATAAATTGTATATTGAAAATTGTAGAACAATCCGAAAATTGATTTTTTTTTTTTTTTTGTCACTTGAATGTGCCCTACAAATTTAGATGAAGAAAATTAAGAAGAAGATCTAAGTTAACTTTTACAAGGTAATGCTACTAATATATTCAACCTATGACCATTTATATCTATTTAGAACAAATTGCGAGCGTTTTATAAATGTGATAAAAAAAATATAACGAAAAATTTTGATTGAAAAAAAACTTTGGAAGAGTTGCTTAGTTGTCACTAACAGTTTGTTCATCATTATTGTGTGCAGCATTATGTCTAGTAAAAATTTAGGAATTACGCCCTCTTATTTTTTGGTCATTTCGTGCACTTAACAAAAGGGAAAATACTAACCGATATTTACCTTTGTATTATATGTAATATATACTGTGCCAATCCCGAAAAAAAAAAAAATCAAAAAACAAAAATATGAATTATTTTGATTTTTGTATACATTAGAGAAAGGCCTAGCCTCTTAGTCAAAACGTAAGCCCTCAACTGGAGAAGGCACATAACATAGATGCAAGTGTATTTCAAACGGTCAAAAGTTAGACTCGCCAGACAGAGACACGGCTATGGACAGAGCATTTAGAGCTCTGCTTGAATGTGTGAAAGAGACAGAGTCAGAGAGAGAGAGGGATTGATTGAAAGAGCGTAAGAGCGTATACAAATCGAAGAGGATAAGAATGGAAGAGTTGAAAATAGAGCAAAATATAAGAGTGGAAGAGTATTAGAGTATAAGAGTAGAGGTGTATAAGAGTGTATGAGCGTGAGCTGTCTTGCTTGGCTGAATTTTGTCAATGTGTCAATTTTAATTTCGATTTTATTTAGACTTTACACACATATATATATATATTCGATATATGTTATATATTCGATACTAGATTGTTAGAGAGTTAACCCACGCTAGGGGCCACACACATTTGATATAGTTTACACGAATTCGATGCAAATCACACGAGTCCATCAACAAACTACCCTTTCTCTGTCAAACAAAATACAGGGTATAAGTAAGCCCATTCAAATAAAAACAAAAAAAAAAATAAGCAAAAATACAGATTAATGCGTGTATTTAATTATAATATGATTATTATTATTATGCACCAAGTAAATAAAATGAAAACCAAAACATAAGTTATAAAAGAAATAATTAACAGCAAGCAACTGTATAAATATTATTATTACGACTACATACAATTATAGTTTAAAAAAAACAAAAAATTAAAAAAATCTAATACTAAATTGAAATGCAAAAGGCAAAGAAAACAATGAAGAAAGTTAAGAAAATGAAATTCTATTTAACAGTGCTGCGTATGAACTTATGATTATATACATACTATATAACTATGTATTACTATTATTATTATTAAAATTATCATTATCATTATTATGATTCTAATTATTGTTATGATTATTATTACTATGATTGCAAATAGAAATTCGTATCATTTGCATCGATTGCTCAAGAACAACTAGCAAATGTTTCCCACTTCACAAATTATTTATTTCAAATATTAAAGAAAAGATAACCAGAATTTATCGTTCTCTAAGTTGTTTAATTTTATTTACCACATAAAAGAACTCAAAGAAAAAAAAAAAAAAACAAAAACTCCCTCGATTAATGCAATTATTTTGATCTTCACGCAAGATCCGAAAGCTATATATCTAAAAACAATAGAAATATGTTTCATAAAAGATTATATATGTAACACAACACGGAAAAAATTAATATTTTAGTTGTATTTAAGCATCCTTTAAAGAGCAATCAATTTCCTTTGCTAGCAAATGCAAATAGAGAAAATACAAAAATAAATAATATAATATATATATACATGCCTACATAACAGCTTAAATGTTTTATTTTCGTTAATTTATATATAAATACATTAATGTTCCTTACTTTCTTTTGATTTTTGAAACGCAAGAGAGCATACAAGTCAAGGGAATAACAAAAGAAAAATCTAACTAAAATCTAAAGCAGAATCCTTGGCTGAAACAAAAAGAAACAATTAACAACACACACAACAAAATAAAAGAAAATAATAATAAAAAACACAAAACAACAAATACAAATTGTAAACGATATTTATGAAGTTTTGGTGTTGAGGTCATAAAAACAGTTGGAAATAAACGATTTTCTGATGAATTGACATTCGCTCTGGTTTTTCTCTTTTAACGGTTTTTGCTTTTGAAAAATCGAAATTTAAATATTACAACACAACCAAGAGAACTGTGTAGGTAAGGCTCAAAAGATCATCATTTGGCAAATCTACAGCATCAACTGGCTTACTATTCGACAATAGAGTGATCTTCAAATTCAGATTTATTGAAGACATACATATTTACCCATTTTTAACGTTGGTTCCGTATTCTTATTAGAAATTAGCAGGTTGGAATATCATGAGCTAGCAGCACTGTTAAGAGTCTCACTCAATCGTGGCTGGCATGATTACTTAACAGAGCTATGTTGCAGCGCACGTTGAGTGTTCTGTTTCAGAATGTCTCCCAGATATTAAACATTATATAAAATAACAACTATTGTTGCTGAATCATTTGTATATCAATGGTAATGTTACTACTAATAATTGCAAGGTCTTATACATACAGTGTGATCTTTACGAGAGAACTCCAAGCCGAAATTCAAATTTAAGCTAACAGAGCTGTTTCGCCACTAGCAGAATGTTTAACAGCGCTTAACATTGTAAATGCGCGCAAGTTTGTGCTAACAGTAACGCAAAATTGCGTCAATGCACATATGTTAGAGCTTATTGCGTCAACATAACACAACACATTATAAAACAAAATTATTTCCAATTGATAAAAAGTTGTGCCTGGAAATACACATAAATATATAAGCAAAAATGAACAAAATTTGCCAAATTTTATTGCGACCGAGCCTGGCCAACAACTTGGCCACAACAATGCGCACGATGCCCGCGCTTGTAGCATCTCCACGGTGGTACAGCGCGGATGCAGCTGCTCCGCCGGCCGCAGTGGATAAAGAGACATTGGACAAGCTGGTGCGCACCAACAAGGTGGTCGTATTCATGAAGGGCAATCCACAAGCTCCACGCTGCGGCTTCAGCAATGCTGTGGTCCAAATCATGCGCATGCATGGCGTCCAATACGATGCACATGATGTCCTGCAAAACGAGGCACTGCGTCAAGGTGAGTGAGATCCCAGTCGCGTGTATCGCAATCTTACTAAATGCGTGCCACTCTCCCATCAAACATAGGCATCAAGGAATACACCGATTGGCCAACCATACCACAGGTGTTTATCAATGGCGAATTCGTCGGTGGCTGTGATATTATGATGCAGATGCATCAGAGCGGCGATCTAATCGAGGAGCTCAAAAAGGTGGGGATCACCTCTGAGCTGCTAAAGGCCGAGGAGGCCAAAGAAGCGACGAAAAAGTAACCCATAAATAAACAAAAGCAAAATTAGTTACAAATTAATTGTTGAATTCTTCAATATATGTACATCTATATATATCTATATACATATTTGGTCGCTATATTTCAATTGTGATCTTTGGATTTGCGCCGCTTGGCCTTGTTGGCCTCACGCTCACGCTGCTCGTCGATCTTCTCCAGCGCCGCCAATATTCGAATGTGCGCGCCCTGCGTCAGGTCCTCCACCTGCAAAAGCTCGCGACATTTTTGCTGCAGCTCCGCACTTTGCATGTTCACCACAATTTGCGTCAAGCTTCGTGCTATCGTATTGCGTATCATATCATCCGGTGGCATTGGCAGTGGACGACGTCTTGGACGCGAGCCACTTGCCGACTCCGACTCCTGGCCCTGCTGCTTGTCCTGATGCTTTTCGGCCATCCTGCACACTGAGAGCTGTCTTCCTGAACTAAACTGCAAGCTTTTGCCATTTACCGTTTGCCACTTTAACCCTTCGCTGGCCATCGACTTTTAATATCATTGCTGTTGTTGTTCTGTTGATCGGCCATCTTGCACACTGAGCGGAGCGCTGCCCACAAAACTGAGCTTCAAGTTTTGTCATTTACCGTTTGCGACTTTAACCCGTCGCTGGGTGTTGGTTTTTTTCCCCATGGTGTTGCTGAAAGCTTAACCCCTAACAGACCGCAAGTTATTTACATGATTTTTCTCATTTATTTTTAAATATTACAATATATAATATATAATACATGTTGATTTAGTTGGTGTTGCTTCTTAATATTTTTTGTTGTTTTTCATACAAATATATATATATATATATATATATATATATATATATATATATCTGTATATGTATATTGCTTGAAATTAACATTTGTTATTACCGTTATACATATGAACATTATTACTGTTGATGATTTCCATAAACTTGTTTATTAATAATTAATATTATTGTATTGTTTCGTTCGTTTTGTAGGTAATATGCGTTTGTTTTTCTCTTCTCAAGATCGAAATAGTTTTACATACAATTAAAAAAAAAACAAAAAAGACTTATGCGCTATAACTTGCCTATTAGTAAACAATAATAAAAAGTGTTAAACGCGATATGCCATACAAGCATATATACACATATATGTATACGAACCGATACCAAATAAGCTGATACATATATGTATACATGTGCTTGTAGTTATATAAAAAAGTAGATTTGTAATACTTCTAAAGTTCAGCTCATCATAAATAACCAGCATTAGCAAATTGGAACAATGATTGCGCAAAGCGAGCTTTTGCGTAGCTGCTATTCGTTGCAACGGGAAGCGAGTAACGGTCAGCAAGTAGCGAGTAGACGGTAGCTGTAGCTGTTGTACAACACTGCAACAGGGCTCAAACAATGGACGACTTGTCCAGAATGGAGGAGGTGTCCAATAGGAGCTCAGTGCTACCGCTGAGAATGTCGTACAGCTCGTGGGGCGCATCGCCCGCAATGGGGCTGCCGAATGGAAAGAATGACGAGAGTGTGGATAGCTGCATTGGTCCGCCATTCACCACATTCAGGCCATTGGCAGTCGATGCTCCGCCTCCTGCGCTTGGATCGGTCTTGCGACGTCGCTCCACACCGTCCACATACTCCACTGGCTCCTCTTGCTGGCGCTGATCCTGATCCCGCAGCGACTGCTGGCTTGGCCGTTGCTCGCCCATCGCTTCGTAGAAGGCGTCGGGCAGGTCCTCGAAGCTCTGCAGATCGATGCAGCGCTGCGCCTTGGCGATGTTGCTCAGCATCAGGCGATAAAAGAGATCCACCTGCGGCTGGCCACCGCCACGGATGTCCAGCACGGGAAGCCAGCGATAGTAGCACTGATCCCACACGGACAGATCGAGTATGCGATGCGAGGGCTGCAGGTAACGGTCTTGCGGCACAGTGGACTGCGTCGCAAACAGCTGTGGATTGATGGTGTAGCGTGATGGAGAGGATGTTGCCAGTGGTCCGCCGGCTCCAGTCGTTGAGAGCAGCTTGTGTTGTCCACCCACGGCCAAGGAGCGTCGATAATTTTGACTGGCAGCCAAATCTCCTCGCTGACGCTGATAGAGCGGATTGGTGAAGAACATCTTATCCTTTTCGCTGAACTGCTCGCCCCAGTCCCAAACGGGCCGCAGCACCAGTCGTCCCTCGCTGACGGCGCGCGCCCGCTGAGCCTGGCTGTCAAACTGGAAGGTGTCGAATATGGGCATGAAGCAGGCATCCCACAGCGTCGTCAAATACGTTTGCGAGAATTCAAACTCGTCCGGAAATTGTTGGAGCAGTTGCCACACACAGTCGAGATAGAGTAGAAATATGGGACTCTGTTCACTGTCCGCAGCCTGCTCGCTGTTGGACACATAAACATGACCCAGGCGGCGCTGGAACGGATGCTCCAAGGCCACCCATTCCTTTTGCACCAGCGACTGGAAGCCGTCGATGGTGCGGAAATGCGGATCGAGCAGCAGCTGAGTCAAGCTGCTAATCACGCAGCACAGATCCCGGCCATTGGACTCCTGCAGCACACAGGTAACGGAGGCGCGCAATGTGGCGGCCGCCTCCGAGGCTTGCCGCAGGCAAAGCGAGACGTACAGCAGCCAGTTGGTCTTCTCGAGCAGAGCCAGATACTTGTCGTCCTGTAGCATGAACTTCTCCGGCGTTTCGGGCGTGCAGAGGCGCCGCAGCTTGTGGTACGCCCGCTGCACGTCCTGCGTGCTAGGAAGCTGGTCGGTCAGCTGGATCAGTTTCAACTGCTTTCGCTCATCGCACTTGCGCACCAGTTCGAGCATAATGTTCTCCAGCTTCGTGTCCTGCTGCGAGCTCGGCTGCAGCTCGGCCAGGCGCACCAGCGAGGCGGCGCTGCTGCCATAGCTGTACACCCAGAAGGCGGCCCGCGAGTCGCAGAAGGCCAACGACAGCTGCAGGAAGCGGTCCACCTCACAGCACTTGGGTATGACAAAGTGGGGCGGCAGCGTGTACTTGGATGCGTGCAAACGGTTCTGGAGCAGCGGCACGGAGCTGGCGCTGACCACCTGCCACTCAGTGGCGCCGCAGCGTATCAGCTCGCGTGCCCAATCGTTCTTGCTGGCGTACATGCTGACCCCGACCAGGGTGGAGTAGTAGGGCTCCTGATACGAGTAGGCGAAGCTCAAGTCGTGCCGCATGGGGTAGGCGAAGCGGGCCAGCGCCGAGGCAATCAACTTGCCGTAGTCGCTGGCTCCGCTCAGCTTCGAGTCCTGCTGCTGGAAGGCGAACTTGAGCAGCCGAAAGTTCTTGCATATGATGTGCAGTGCCACGATCCGGCCATTGAGATTGTGCTGCTTGGCGGGCTCCAGCTTTTTCCGTCGACTGCTCGTGCCGGCCATGCGCGCCGCCTGGAGCGCACTCGCCGCTCTGCCCTGCTCGGCAATCGTATAGATCTGGTCGATGTTGTTCAGCGTCACCTCGTTGCGACCCAAAAAGTTATTCCCCTGGTACAGATCGCTGGCCAAGGGCGCCGACTGCGCGCTTTGACCACCGTGCAGCGGCACGAAGGCCAGCTTGAAGTTGGTCACACTCAGCAGCCCAAAGGTGGCCTCCTTATGGCCACCTCTACTGTACCTCTGACCGTTTGCTCCGCCACTGCTGCTGCTGCTATTGTTGCCATTGCCATTCCCATTGCCGATGCTGGTGTTAATGCTGTTGCTGGTGCTGCTGCTGCTGTTGCTGCTGTTGCTGTTGCCGCTGCCCTCCATTGGCGCAATCGGGGAATACATGTAGGCGGGCGCTGAGGCAACGATTTGCTCGCCGCTCAGCATGCGAGGCGTGGCCAGGTGCACGTCACGCAGGTCGCTGGGCAGGCACCACTCGTTCGTATCCGCCGTGGCGCGCACATCCCCAGCCATGGGCGCCACGTAGCTGGTGAAGGTGTTGCGCTTTCGATGGTCTGGCATATCATTGCTGCCAGTGGCCATCCTCAGCCACTGCTTGTGATTATAATTGTTATTATAATTCTTATTGTTCCTGTTTGGGTCGGCCAGTGCGAACAACTTTGGTGTGTGGGTCCGCACGTACTTTGAATATTCAATTATTTCTTATTTCCTGTTTGCCTACAAGTCGCTGCTGCTACCGCTGCTGCTGCTGTAGTCGTTGTTGTTGCTGTTGCGACTGTTGCTGCTGCGGCGGTTGCTGCTGTTGATTTGCGTGCAGCTGGCTGCTTAACCGTTAGCCAATGCCGCCTCCAATGGCTGACAACTGTATGTAATATAATAAAATAAACAGCAAAATCATTAGTTGATTCTCGATGTTTGGTGTAACTTTACACGCACACACCCGCATAAACACACACACACACCCACACCTACATATGCAGTTACAGATATACGAGCATAGCACATAGCCAAGCATAGACGAAATTAGAATTATCGTTGATTTTGATAAGTTTATCAGTTCCAGCTTACCTATTATTTATTTTATTGGTGGTTTTGTATTGCTTGCGTTGCTTTCGATGTTGGTCTTTAACGTGGAATCGCTTTAACATGTCATCTTTGTGCATCATCTATCAGCGCACATATGCATGCATATAAAGTCATTTATTTATTTGTTATTTTCGTTGTTGCCATTAATATATATACTAATATATATACTTATATATGTATATACATATATATATAAATATATACATATATGTATATATATATATAAGTATATACGTTGGCCACTAATACAAACACGCATGCACACTCATTTCGTGTCACAAATAACTATCGTTATCGGCGATGTGACTGGGCTTTCAGTCAGCTGATTCAGTGCCACCGCAATGTGCGACAACACTTACCAGCCTCGATAGTATTGCTAATTACTTTTGACGTCATAAGCAAGATGATTTGTTCATTTACGTTTAATATAAAATATAGTGTAAAAATCTAACATTTCAATCAATATTTAATATCAAGTGCAATGTCTTTTTTACATTTTCTTTTTAATTCATCAGTACATGATTCGATAAATTTTTTCGATTTTGTTTTGCTTAATACCAACATCGATATATTAAATATGTGGTCTCTAGTCAGTGCTGTCATTTTACTTCTTTGCCGTCAGATTTGGCTTTATTTAAAATCCCTTCATCACGCTGTTGCTGGTACAAAAAAATTTTAAAACTTAAAACTATTTTAATAATACATGAATAATTTATTATTATAACTTTTGAAAGACCGATTCGGGAAGAAGGAATAATATGGATTTAATACAAAAAATAGAGTAGCCTGTTTTTGCTTAATTTTCTTCAGCTTAGCTCTTTTTAGCTGTTTCTCTTTGGCAATTTAGCTTCATTTAATCGAAATATTATGACAGCACTGGCTGTAGTCAACACGACTGAAAAATCACTTGGCCGGTAAACACGCGGCAGACAGTGAGCTTGACGTAAATTTAATAAAACTACTATTAACTTCAGCAGTTAAAGAGCAATCCATGAATTTACTGTAAACGGAGAGTGAATGCTTTGGGTACACCGTAGCAATCGGTGTTTCAAATTTTGCCTATTACCAGTCAGAGCATTGCCGTCGTCAGCGACAATCACAACAAATTTTCAGTGTCATTTTAAATTGTTACTGTCGTCGGACGGTCGATTCGCGCGACACGCAGCTGAACTTAATAGCAAACAATTAAAACCAATTTCGAGGAATCATAATCGTGTACTATATACGATGGCGGAGCAGGTTATATACTTGGACACTCCCGATAAATCGGAAATGGATAAGAAATTATACAAGTAAGTAAAGCACATCATATACATATTTATGGCTATACAAAAACACATAAATACATACATAGCATACGTCTTGAACGTTCATGCATACGCAAATACACGTGTATTGGCTAAATAGCCATATTTTGTGTTTAATTTTCTATGCGGCGCTTAAAGAGCTTAGCGTAGCGAAGACAAAACACCAAACTTAAAAGTGTTTAGGCGCGATTAGTAGCAATATAAGAGTTTTTAGTGGAACGAGTATAAGAGTTATAATAAGACCAGTAGTAAATACAGATCTCAATAGAAGAATGCTAATGGATGATGCCAATTCTATAGGTTATTCTCTCTTTTCTCTTGGGCATTTTTCTTATATCTTGGTTTCATTTCTAATTTCACTCGTTGCAGATTAATTCGTTTGCCCAATGGAATACGCGCTCTTATTATATCGGATCCGACTCCGATGCCCCACGATGGGTTCACTACTTCAGAGTCATCGGTCGGCGAAGGAAGCGAGACGTCTGGAGAGACTGAGACCACGAACAGCTCAAGCGAGTACACAACGTCCACTTCGGGCAGCGGACACAGCACTTCGGATTCCGATAGCGAAGTGGGCGATGAGAAACTGGCCGCCTGTGCGGTCCTCTTGGATTACGGCTCATTTTCCGAGCCTCGCGATTATCAGGGCTTGGCTCATTTCTTGGAACACATGATATTCATGGGCTCCGAAAAGTATCCCGAGGAGAATATGTTCGACGCACATATCAAGAAGTGCGGCGGCTTCACGAACGCCATCACAGACTGCGAGGACACCGTTTTCTACTTCGAGGTGGCCGAGAAACATTTGGACTCGAGTCTGGACTATTTCACGGCCTTAATGAAGCACCCACTGATGAAGCAGGAGGCGATGCAGCGCGAACGCTGCTCCGTTGATTCGGAATTCCAGCAGATCGTGCAGGAGGATGAGACAAGACGTGACCAGCTGCTGGCCAGCCTGGCCGCCTACGGCTATCCCCACGGCACCTTCGCCTGGGGCAATATGAAGACTCTCAAGGAGAACGTCGATGACCTGGAGCTGCACCATATGCTGCACGAAGTCAGACGCGATCACTACGCTGCCAACCGGATGTACTTGTGCGTGCAGGCACGCCTGCCCATCGACGAGCTGGAGAGCATGGTACTGCGCCACTTTGCCGACATACCCAGCAATGACGTCCCGTCGCCGGATCTGTCCATGTACGGCTACCAAAATTGCTTTCGTCCCGAGTTCCATAAGAATGCTTTCTTCGTGAAGCCCGTGGAGAATGTTATCAAGCTGGAGCTGACCTGGGTACTGCCCTGCGTGCGCCAATACTATCGCAGCAAACCGGACCAGTTCCTTTCATTCTTGCTCGGCTACGAGGGCAAAGGCAGCCTCTGCGCGTACCTGCGCCGTCGTCTGTGGGCCCTGGAGCTGGTCGCTGGCATTGATGAAAACGGGTTCGATCTCAACTCCATGTACAGCCTGTTCAATTTGTGCATCTATCTAACCGATGAGGGTTTCAAAAACTTGGACGATGTCCTGGCGGCCACGTTTGCCTATGTGAAAGTCATTGCCCAGGCTGATCCGAAGATTCTACGCACTATCTACGAGGAGCAGCAAGGCATCGAGGAGATTGGCTTTCGCTTTCAGCCACAGCGTCCGGCCATGGACAATGTGCAGCAGCTGGTGCTGAACTGCAAATACTTTCCGCCCAAAGATGTGCTCACCGGCAAGGATCTGTACTACGAGTACAACGAGAAGGATTTGGTCTATATGATCGCCCATCTGAACGAATTTAAATTTAATCTAATGCTGACTGCTAGAAAATACGGGGATTTGGTCTTCGATAAGCGCGAACCGTGGTTTGGCACCGAATACACCAGCATCCCAATGCCAGAGAAGTGGACACTTCTGTGGTTCAGTGCGGATCCCAAAAAGATGCCCGAACTCTTTCTGCCTGAATCGAATCGATTTATTACCAACAACTTTGACATCTATTGGCACCAGATGGGCAAGCCCGTACTGCCAGATTCGCCCAAGAAACTGCTGCACTCGGAGATCTGTGAGCTCTGGTTCCGCGGTGATGACAAATTCGAGCTGCCCGAGGCGTACATGTCCTTCTATCTAATTTCACCGTTGCCGCGCAAAAGTGCCCAAAAGTAAGCATACTCTCCCCATCTCTCCCACTTCCGTTAAATGATTAGTGATTCACTCTCTCCCTCTCTCTCTGCCTGCCTACAGTGATGCCATGTGCGCCTTGTACGAAGAGCTAGTCAAGTTCCTCGTTAGCGAGGAGTTGTATCCAGCCACCAGTGCTGGACTCAACTATACCTTCAGCGTGGGCGAGAAGGGTCTCATACTGCAAGTGCATGGCTACAATGAGAAGCTGCATTTGCTTGTCGAGTCCATTGCCGAGGCGATGATCAGAGTGCCATCGATGCTCAATGACGAGATGTTGGCCACCTTTGTGAAGGATCAACGCAAGACCTACTTCAATACGCTAATCAAGCCACGTGCCCTAAACAGGTGAACACATCTCTCTCTCTCTCACTCACATGCACTCTCTGTTAGAGACCCTGTTTCTAACGGCTCTCCATTTGCTTTAGGGATGTCCGCCTGTGCGTAGTGGAGCATTTGCGCTGGCTAATGATCGACAAGTACAAAAGCCTTAACAATATTACACTAAAGGATCTGCAGGAGTTCGCCACCCTCTTTCCACAGCAGCTGTATGTGCAGGGCCTGGTGCAGGGCAACGTAACGGAGGAGCAGGCCCACAATGTAATGAACACGCTGTTGAGTCGCCTCGGCTGCGTGCAGATTGAGGAGCACTACTATGTGGAGGATCGGACAGTGCAGTTGCCGCAGGGCGCACACTACATACGCTGCCACGCGCTGAACGAGCAGGACACGAATACTGTGATCACGAACTACTATCAGATCGGGCCGAACAACGTGCGCTTGGAGTGCATCTTGGATCTGTTGATGATGTTCGTCGAGGAGCCGCTGTTCGATCAGCTGCGCACCAAGGAACAGCTGGGCTACCATGTCGGCGCGACGGTTCGCATGAACTACGGCATTGCCGGCTACTCCATCATGGTCAATTCGCAGGAGACAAACACCACGGCCAGCCACGTGGAGAAGCGCATCGAGGTGTTCCGCAACAATATGCTGCAGATACTCGAGGAGATGTCCCAGGAGGACTACGACCATACGCGTGACTCCCTCATCAAGCTGAAGCAGGTCGCCGACACGGCGCTGGCCTCCGAGGTGTCGCGCAACTGGAACGAGATCATCAATGAGGAGTATATGTTCGACCGTCGCCGCCAGCAGGTCGAAGTGCTGCGCACTCTGACAAAACACGAAATCGTCGCTTTCCTGCTGGACAACGAGATCAGCAACATGCGCAAGGTGTCCATACAGGTGATTGGCCATGAGCTGGCCAAGTCGAAGATGAAATCGCTAGCCGAAACGAGCGCTCTTGCTAAGCGTACGCTAAGTGAGACAAAGTCCATCAATGAGGACGATGCTGACGAAGATGTTGAGATGGAAAGCAGCGCGGAAGAGGGGGACGAGGAGCAGGACGAGGATGAACTCTTCCAGGCGCTAGCCGACAAACTGAACGTTGTCTTTCTGCCCGAAGAGGGCGATGCCACCACCATTGTGGACATTGCTGAATTCAAGTCGAATCTGGATCTATACCCCATGAATCTGGCCAATACCGAGAATGCCAGCACCAATCCAGCGCTGATCGAGGACATAATGATGTCATGAACACAACACACGGACACACCTGAAGGTGACCACATAGAAAACTAACAACGACAGATATAAATTAATCAAATATATATATGTATTTATATACATATAAATGTAGATTTGTGAGTGTGTGTGTGTGTGGGAGTCCTTTATAAGGATTCATCTCACTGATATTTCTAAGAAAACTATTGCGAAAAATCAAGCCACATTTTCAAAATGCAGCTTGACTACATTAGCAAAATGTAACACAAATACACTCACACACATACACACACACTCACAAAAATTTACACCCACCCACGCTTACACTAACGTTTTATAAAAGAAAGAGATAGATAAATGCATTTCGTCTCTTTTCCGACGACAATTCAAGAAGAAGAAGATGAACAGAACTAAATTTACGTTTACCAAATAAATGAAGTAAAATATGGTATTTGTACGAATTTTTTTACATTCACTAACAGATATACGCACATATATGCATTGTATATTAGGATACATTCATTGGCAGCTTCGTCTGGAGGTAGACTATATCTGATCTAAGCGAAACAATACTATTCCAGAATTTGGAATTTATATGCTTGTCCAGACAAGCCAAAACTAAATATACCTCATAGTGAAGTATCGTGAAGGGATCCCAGATCACAGATCCTCGCAAGGGTCTACCAAGTAAATTCGCGATTTCTAGTTTCTTGGGGTATTGAAAGGAACCAAATCAAATCATCGATTATTATCGATAAGGGAATGGAATGATTTATCGATTTAAACAAGTAAACTATGTATGTATGTATAGCAAATTTGATATCTCTAGCTTAAGAGTTCGCTGGATCGACTCAGCTATGACCTAGATAAAAACAGCTGGTCAAATCAATTGTTTGACTATGATAATAATGTATATTCCATGTACCTACATATATGGTAGGGCAATATGTAAGTAGAGCTATAATTATAGACTTCATAGACATACTCTGCCCCTCTCCCACTCCCATTCTTTGTCTCTCACATTTGCTGGTATAGGATCAATCATTTATTTGTTCTTTATTTATACACGTCAGTTTGTGTTTGTGTCTGTATTTACATCGATGTATGCGTATGTATATATGTATATATATTATTTATATTTACATATATATGTACAAGTATAAACTTTAGAAATATATGTACTTTCTATATATGATATTGTTGCTATCAAAAATTTTTTTTAATTTTCCAAGTCGTTAAATTTACTTGTGCTTGATTAATTATGAATTAATATTTGTATTTAACGATTTGAACGGAGACGCAGTTCCCATATACTAGATATATATATGTATATATAGCCTATATATAGTATATGGTATAGATCGAGAATCTCGATTGTTTCGCATTTACATTGAGCTTTCCGTTTATACGTACATATCTGTTAACTTAAGCATAAGTAACAATATATAGTCCATAGTTGTATGTTGTTGTTCTTGTTGTTTGTGTGCTTATGGTCTTGTCTGATGTGGCCTTAGATATTTTGTTCACAACTGAACTTAAGGATAAAGCGAGAATAGCATACATATAATATTAGAGTACAAAAAACAGTATTATCAACAACGGAATAACAAAAAAAAAAAAAAAGATTAAATTATATATAATGCGTATATATGATATATATATATATATATATATGTATATAGTAAGAATATGAACTAAATTTGTTAAATTTTTTCTCTCCGATTGCTTTAGATAATTTTCTTATGCTTTTGCTTATATACAGATTTCTAGTTGTGTGGAACGGTAAATTTAGGTCTTGCTTAGAGCTTTTGCAGCTCGGTGCTGTCGGCCAGGTAGCGGGACTGCAGTATCCTTGGCGTCCGCTCGTTGGCATCCTCGAGCAGTCCCTCCTCGTGCTTGGCATTGTCGCTGCCGTTGGCGCCGAAAATGCGCGAGATGAGCGAGGTATTGGAGCGCTTGAAGGCCGCCATCCGTTTGCCGTTCATGATATCGGGCAGGTCGTCAAGGCCGCGATGCAGCGACAATTTGTCCAGTTCCGAATCGGAGCCCTTGGAGCGCTTGGCACGCTCCGCCAGCAGTTGAGCCTCGTACTCGGCGGTGCGCAACGTCTTGGCCGTTGGCTTCCGATACATTTTGAGGAGGAGCGACGAACAGACGACGCTCACCGAGCTGGCGGCCATGGCCACCGATGCCATCCAGGGCTGCAGCGTAAAGCCGAAGGGCGCAAACAGTCCGCTGGCCAGGGGAATGCCCAGCAGGTTGTACATGCTGGCGAACAGGAAATTGTAGCGTATGCGACGCACTGTGCACCGGGACAGATCCAGGCAGGCGACCACGTCCAGCAGATCGTTGCGCATCAGCACAATGTCCGCCGCCTCAGCGGCCACATCTGTGCCCGCGGCTATGGTGATGCCCACGTCGGCTTGCGCCAAGGCGGGACTATCGTTGACGCCATCGCCCACCATGGCCACGCGTATGCCGCGCTGCTGAATCCTCTGGATCTTGGCCACTTTATGCGAGGGCAGCACTTCCGCATACACAGTGCGTATGCCCACCTGCAGGGGAAAGAAACCAGATTAATGACAGTTCATACGTCATGCACCTACTCATCTCGACTCACCTCGCGGGCAATGCTGGCCGCGGTATTCTTGTTGTCACCCGTCAGCAGAACCACGTCGATGCCCATGCGCTTGAGCGTGTAGACAGCCAAATGAGCCTCCGGCTTGACCATGTCGGCGACAGCGAACATGCAAACCATCTGCCCATTGAGGGCACAGAGGACAGCGGTGTGTCCCTTGTGCTCCTCACGTGTCATACAATCGCTAATCTCCAGTGGCACCTCGATGCCGTTGCGCTGCATCCATTCCCGATTGCCGATGAGCACTTGGATCTCCTGCCCATCGATCAGTGCCTGCTGATCGGGCTGTGGGTGCTGCTGGCGCTGTTCCAGATCGAGGGCCCCATCCAAGGCGAGCAGCTGCTGCTCGATGTACTTCTCCTGCAGCTGCAACTGGTCTATGCTGGCGCCGTTGTCCACGGCGATGGCAGTGTGCGGGTGGGCGCGGCACAGGTTCTCATAGTTGATGATGCGCTCCGCATTGCAGGCCTGCCGCAACGCCTGCTCGTAGTTGGAGACGGTGGCCCGAATGCCGCAACCAGGCACCGACTGAAAATTCGAGCTCTTGCCAAAGCTATTCTGCACATTCAACATATCCTTGGCGAAGTGCACGATGGCCGACGCAATGGGATGCTCGCTGTTCTGCTCCGCGGCGCCAATGATGGTCAAGGCGCGGGCCAGGCTGCACACTTGCGGCGGCACGAACAGCGTTACCCGGCTGGTCATCGGAGTGCCGTGCGTTATGGTGCCCGTCTTGTCAAAGACAACTGTCTTGACCTGCAACAAGCGGATCAGATTAATAACTATGCTCGATATGGATTAATGTATTTCAATATATGTATGTATTTACTTATGTATGTCCTGCATATGTATGTATGTATTTACATCATTTAAAATTAAAGTTTAGAGCCCCATCTTTAAATTTTGTTCTTTACATAAACTCAATATGGCAGGCAAAGCTAAGCGCCCACACACACTAATACTAACGCAGACGCCTACGTACATGCGTCATTCTCATACGATGCTTTAATGCCCTACGCAAAAGGAATCGTGCAAGAATGACAGCTATTTTGCCATGCTGCTCCTTAAGGAGCTCAAATTCTCGGGCATACACAAACGCACTCACGCCCACACACATTTAAATTTGAGAGAGCGGAGAGAGCACAAAAACGAAAATGTCACATCAACAGGCAGCCAGACTTACGCACACACTCATACACACAAAATGCCGTTGCCTGCAGAATTTTTGTTTTTGTATTCTTGAAGCAAGTCGCTTGTCATGACCTACGCAAAAGGGAAGCATGCAATATAAAGTAATTTACACATTTAATAATGTGTTTATTTAATTACATACATATGTATGTCTGTATGTGTATGTATATATTTTCAGCTTAATTATGCTTCAAGTAATAACTATTTCGATTTTTTGGTATTTTATTCTTGGTCACACTAGCTTTTTGTGTTTGAATAAATAGCATACGTTAGTGCTGGCTCGATCGCACTGACTGGGTAGAGCGAGTGAGCATGTGAGAAACAACGGTAATTGTTGCTTATGTATTTAGAGCTTGCATGCTCTGGCTCTCATTGCTGACATAGTTTATTGAGAGCGTAGCCAGCGACCGTCTCTCTCGCTCTCTCTCTATTTGCTCCTATTCTATCTTATTCACTCACCTTATGGGCATTCTCCAGGGCTGTGGCTCCTTTGACCAGCACACCATTCGTAGCGCCAGTGCCAGTGGCCACCATAACAGCTGTGGGCGTGGCCAGGCCTAGGGCACATGGGCAGGCAATGGCCAAGACGCTGAGAGCGCACTTGAAGGCGTAGCTAATGACAATCGTATTGCGATCCATATGCATCTTGTGCTCCATGGCCACTGGCACCAGATCCGGATTGGCAAAGCCGGCAATGATCCAGCCGATGAGCGTTATGGTCGATATGGCCACCACAAAGGGCACAAAGTATCCGGCAATGCGGTCGGCCAACTGTTGTATGGGAGCCTTCGATGTTTGGGCCTCCTCGACGAGTCTCACGATCTGCGCCAGCGTCGTATTCTCGCCGGTGTGCGTCGCCTCGACGAGGAGCACGCCGTTCCGATTGATCGAGCCGCCAATGACAACGGCACCCTTGCGCTTAGCCACCGGCATGGATTCGCCCGTGATGAGGGACTCATCGCAGCTGGAATGGCCGAAGAGCACTTTGCCATCGACGGGCACCTTGGCCCCGGGTATCACCTTCAGTACATCCCCACGCTGAACATAGTCCACGGATATGGTCTTCTCGCTGATTATGTCAAAGTCGGGTGAGATCTCAACAAGCAGCGCATCGGCCGCTTTCAGTGAGAGCAGCTTGGACAGCGCCTCCGACGTCTTTCCCTTGGCTATGTGCTCCAGCCAGCGGCCGAGCGAAATGAAGATCAGCAGCATCGGCGGCGTATCGAAGAAGGTCAGCGGCGAGCTATTCTGCTCCATCAGCACAGCCGCAATCACCACAGCCACGGAGTAGACATACGAGATGGTCGTCACCATGGAGATGAGCACGTCCATGTTGGTGGTGCCATGCTTGATGGCGCGGTACGACTGCACATAGAAGTGATAGCCGCCGAAGAACTGAACGGGCGTTGACAGCAGGAACATCACCAGATTCTCCATGGACAGCCCCGGCACGAGGCAGCACATGTTCGCGTGACCCTTGTCGCTCATCTCCAGCATGAAGTAGATCATGGCCACCATGCATGGACCGCCGAAGATCAGCGAGATGAGGAACGCGTTCCGCCACTTTCTGATCTCCTCCTTGTGTTCCAGGTAATTGTGCGCCATCTTGTCCCGTCCGTTGAGCAGCTTGGCCTGGAAGCCAAGCGCCTCGATCGCCTCACATATGCTCCGCGGACCCGTCTCCTCCGTTGTGTACCGGAACTTGCCTGAAAGAAATGTAAGTGAGACATCCAATTAGACTACAGTGGTGTCGCGAAAAGCTGTAACACGTCTCATCTTTGACTATGAGACGGCTTAACTCATTACAGTGGTATCCAGTGAGCACGTATCAAGTGGTACGACACTACAGTGGCGTCTACAAAAATCACTCACTCACTCTGCTTCGTTCTAATGAACCACAGATACGAGCTGAACCAGTGCACTGAGTGAGGGAAAGCTCCAGCCAGGCACGTTTCCACCTATCCAACAACTCCTACATTGAGCTGCAAGTGAAAGCGCATGGATACGTGCAGAAACTAGTTCCAATTAAGTGCCTCAAGTCACGTAAATCAAGTCGAAAATATTTGCTTCTATACATTAAATGTATTTAATCAAATCATATAAAGAATATATTCATCTAAAGGCTATGCGCTAATATTGTAAATTAAGCAAAATATTGCCCTAGGTGTGCTTCAGTAAATATTTATGCAGACATATCAGATTAGATTAGAGCGCAAGTATATAAAACTTAATAAAACAATAACAAAAACTAGCTCAATAAAATATTAAACTGTTTCCAACTGCTGCCACAGTGTGGATTATGAGAATAACACTAGCAAGCTTACATAACAACAGTAATTTTTTTGACCAGGCCTGTGAGTGAAGTTGCAAAGGTACTTAACTCTAATCATTAGGTGTGCACACTATTCTGGCCCGACCTGTAGAGTGAAGTCGCAAAAGTGCGCTCCAATTGGAATTGAAATTGGAATTGGAATTGGAGCGCTAAACGTATTCAGCTGGCTTTTCAGCTACACTTTTTATTTTTCTCTTTTTGCAAATACTATTAAGATTTTGTTATTATTATTAACCGGTTCCAGTGCCCGGATTTGATTGCCAACTGAAGCTTAGACAACCAGCTTGAGCCATAGCACGCCTCACCCCTCGCTCCCGCTCTCTCTCTCTCTCACACACTCTCTTACCGTTGTATGTGCACATATGTATGTGTTTATGCATGTGTGTGTGTACACATCGTTAATCACTTGAATAGCGGCTACATTTTCAATGCATTCACTTTTGCGTGTGTGTGTGTGTGTGTGTGTGTGTGTGTGTGTGTGTGTGTAGGCCAACATGGGCTGTTGAACTTGGCGTCGTGCTGTTCCAGACGCAGACAAAGCTGACAAAGCTCCAAAAATGCTGCTAGTTTATTTCATATATTTATTTTCTTTAGTTTCATTTCGGGATTGTCGCAATTCAGGGCAATTGTTGGTGTAAGTTAAGGAACGAGATAAAGTGTAGATAAGATACGAGAGCATTTTACAGTTGTAGCTGTGGTTGTGGGCTTCACTGGCGGGTGAGGGGCACTCATTTTTCACATGCTCAAAATTGGAAGTCTTAAGCTCATGACTAGACACATTTCTAGTATCTAGTTAGAGATATGCAATTGACTAGATAATTGGTCGACTTGTTTGGCTCACTTGAGCCGTACCGTTAAGATAACTGGAAAACCATCGAGTTTATTTGCATTTGTAAAGTTTTCAAAGAAAATTCCCCGCGTACAGACTCTCTGAATCATTGCAGATAAGTAAGTATTTCACCAGCCATACGGATAGAGTCATACATTCAGGGAGAACAAAGGAGAGCGAGAAAGAGAGAGATAGAGAGAGAGAGAGTGTGTGTGTGTGTGTGTGTGTGTGTGTAAGTAAGTGTTAATATTGCAGGGACTTTACAGCAATGCATATGTATGTTCGTGTGTGTGTGTGTGTGTACGTAAACATATCAGCTAAGCCTATATATGTATATATATATGTATGTATGCATGTATGCACATATGCATACAAATGACAATATGCATTGTCAATTCGTGTGCAAAACTGATATCAAGACGCTTTGCTGTTCAATAGTATACCCCGTAATCACATAAGTATGCAAATGTACTCGATATGAACATGTGATTATCAAATAATATTCACAATTAGTTCATCAACAAACATAGATAAAGAATTATATTTTCATGTCGCCAACTGCATTTAAGCTATGCAAGTAAAGTCCATCGCATTAGCACATGATTTAGCAGGGTATTCGATTAGTCGCCCACGTGCTGGGCCACGTAATTGCAGCCGAAGCGTGTGCAAAACAAAATTGATATGGTTATGGGAGCCGAGTGAAGGCATCATCAACGGGGATTAGCATAACAGCCGTTCATATTCGAATTTCAATGCCTAATTATCAGCAAAGCGAAGTGCGACACGATCGATTGAAGCCAATCGATAGAAATGCGGCGCTGCCACACGAAGCAGCCGAGAAGATAATCAACATTTCTTCACTGTGTGCCTGTGCAAGTGTGTGTGAGTACATATATACATACATATGTATGTACATGTGTACATCTCTGACAGCTACAATTACAACTGCTGCAATCTCGCTTTGCTCTCTTCTCGATCCTTCCCGCTCCCTCTCGTTAAACACTATTTAATTTTTTTTTCCTTATTTTGCTTGCTTGCTTAGTTCGTTCCGTTCATTGTACCGTTTGTATTTGTTGTTGCTGCCCTAGCTGCTGCTGCTGCTGCTGTTGTTGTTGTTGCTGCTGCATCTTATCGCTTCGATTCGTTTTCATTTTTAGAACATTTCCCATTGTTGTAGGCGCTACTGTTGTTGCTGTTGCTGTTGTCGTCCCCGTTTGGCCATTAGCTTGGGGCCCCGTCCGCGTCACTTATCTGATAAGCATCGGTCGCACGGTAGGCAAAACATATGTTTCGACAACTTTACCGTAAGTCACCAAATTTTGTTTTACTTCTCAATTTTTTTGTAGTTTCCAAGTTGTTTGTCAAAACAACAACAACAACAACAAAACCAATATAACTTTTAAAGAATTTTGCATTTTATCTAGAATTTTTTTTTGCAGTTGCTCGACAAAGTTTTTTGATTAAAAACATCTCTACGCCAACAAATTGGAGTTGTAAACACACATGCTAATGAGTTTTGTTTCTCTTTTCGATACTGATCGACCTTCACGATATGACTACTACATACATACATACATACATACATATATCATATGAGCGAGGTATAAGAAACCCCCAACTCCGCAAATTGCCATTTGTTTGTACATATGTACATACATACATATTTTGATTTCCTTATAAATGGAGCTAGAATAGAATACCTCATGCGGATTCCTTTTACGCACATTTGAGCTACAAATAGATTATCAGATTTCACTCTGAAATACGTACATACATACATATGTATATATTTACATACGTACATACATATGTATGTATTTATGATACTATCAACATTTCAAAACAATCTTTTCGCAAAAGTTCATTTATTTATATCGCATGGGAGGATCGCTTTTACTGCTTGTACATAATACCACAATCGGCAGTTTTCTGGCTAAGCGATATAAAATGGAAACATTAACCAGTTTAATTGCATTTTTCTCAGAGGGCAACAAATGTGCGAAACTGCTTGGGAACAACAAGAATCGATTACATCAACGGTTAATCGTGCAAGTACATAGACTAGCGATGGCCGCAAGTTCGATATGCAATAATATATGTCAACAAGTCACGGAATGTCATGAGGACGATAACAATATTTGCTGTAGTGAAAATATCGAATAATTGAAAGCGAACTAGTGATGTATGTATGTACATGCATATGTAAATATACAATGTGTATAATAATGTTTCATATGTTTTGCAGATACATACATATATATATTATGTAAATAGATGTGTATGTGTATATGCATATATGTATATTTTTTTTAATGTATTTTTCCAGCAAGCCATCACGCGTTCACCTCTAATGCATCGCATGCTCTTGCATAATTTTATAAGCACAAAGTATGTATGAACATACATATGTATGTATGTATTTATGTGCGGGCATACATACATTTCCCATTTAAAATCTGCGAAATACGACGAAAGCAACAACGAATTGAAGGTAAATGTGAACGTTGCGCTTGCGCAGCGAACCAAAAGTCTAAAGAGTGATGAACAACAACAAAACCAAAACGGAAGAAAATATATAAAAGCAATAAAAAGCATAAGCACAGCAACAAACGAACGGATCAAGTGAGAGTGCGAGAGAGATGGATAGATAGAGAGAGGTGCTGCTGCTGGCCTGAAGGAGGGCGAGGCTCTTTCACTTTCAGCTTAAAACTGATTTACAATGAAAATTTGTGTGGCTCAAAGCTTTAGCCGAAGGTCTCAGAAACCGTTATAACAATTGCCATAAATTTATTAATGTAACTGTGTGTGTAGCTACAGCTATATCTGTATTTGTAGCTGTATTTGTTGTGCTTGTGTCTGGTGTAAGTGTATTTGTTTATGTATGTATGTATCTGAAACGCAGCAAAAACAATCGAGTGCAAACAAAGCAAATGCGCCCTCGTTTTAGGTATCTAGATCTCTATATATATAGGTATATATAATACTATATAAATACTATCGTTCGCTGATTCACGACTTTGCATTGCCAATGACTCCTTATAATTGGCTATACGTTAAGATCTAAGTGGGTTCTTTTGCTATTGCATTTGAAAAAGTTGAAGAATTTCTTTTGGAAAGAAAGAACTTGTCCAAACTCTGGGACTCGAAAGTTTTATACATATGTATGTATGTATATCATAGATGTGGATGCCCAAAACACAGTTGTTTGTTCTTACTAATGGTAGTTCTCTGTTGTTGATTGTTGTGTTGATATTTGCATAAAGTATTTAAGCTTAGTTCGTAAAAATATATAGCTCTAGTTTTTAGACTTTTGAGATCTTCAGCAATTCATGCAGTATCCAGTATACCAAAATATCAACACTTTTTTCTGTCATATTTGCTCAGCTCAACCCCCTATTTGTGATGCGACATACATACATACATATGTATGTACATATATATGCAGCATGTACATGTATATAGTTCAGATAATCTGCATTTGAGAACTAAGTACACCCAGTCGCATTTAATCACAAATTTTGTGTTATTCATTCTTTGTTTGTTGTTGTGAGCATTGGCCTGGCTGGGGATTTCTTATCAAGCATAAAGCCCTCACACCCTCTATATACATATGTATACCCTATATAGTGTGAAATAGACTGTCGAAATCACAGTCCACATGCTCCTTTGTGCCCTGTTCTGTTTAAATTGGAGCAAATCATAGAGAGGGGAGGGAAGTGAGTATTGGCACGTGATGTCAATAATACGTTCAACAGGTGTACGAATCTGATCCATTATTCCAGACAGTCTATACATATATATATATATATAAAGAAGTATTACGACATATATCAAAAGAACTGAATAAATATGGGAACATATGGCAGAAGTGCAATTGATATTGTTTCCAATTGGTGTTTATATAAAAGGCAAATATTGATCAATTCAAAAGCTGATGAAAGCGGAGCATTTGCAATTCCAGAGGCATTATGCAACACTAGTGGGTTCCATCCAACAGAACGATTAGATTCTCTAAATTGAAGCGGAATATAACAAAAATGATCCAAAATCTGTGTATACTATCATATAGGACTACTTCTATGTATAATAGAATGGAACTAGCTTATTAAAGTTAGCTAGGCAAGTACTAAATGGAGTAAACTTAAGGCTAAAATGCAAGAGTCTACATTAATATTTTAACCTGGAACTAGTTCCGATCATCAGTATGTGAACTATGAAACAAAGCCCAACATAGCCTATTTAGATTGTAAATTTTAACCAGAGATTTTTCTAGCAATTTAAATGGAATTCATGGGAATCGGAATTTATTCAGCTCATTAATTGAGATTTGATTTTTGTATTCATGCTTTATAGGGTATCTGGTAGTCAGTCGGTAGAGAACTTACCGCGCTTTGTCAACAATGTGACCGAGGCAGCCGTCACGCCGCGCAGCTTGGACACGTGACTCTCGATCTTGTGGACACAGGAGGCGCAGGTCATGCCAGAGATTTCCAGGTCCACCTCGGCCTCGCCGTTGTCGGGCTCATCGATGAGCTCGGTGGGAAAGCCGAGTTCGGTTATTGACTTGGCAATGTTTTCGGCTGTTACAACATTTGCATTGTACTTGACCTCCGCCTTGGCGGCCAGCAGGGCGACCAGGATCGTGTCCAGGCCATAAATCTTGCGGCAGTGCTTCTCGATGGCCGCCACGCAGCTGGCGCAGGTCATGCCGCGGATGTGCAGGAAGCACTTGCTCAGCAGCTCCTGCTCAATGGGCAGCTGCACCTGGCCGACGGCTTTGCTAGTTCCATTGGCCACCTGTTGCTTCACGGGCGATTTTCTGGGCGACTGTCTGGGCGATTGTCTGGGCGACTGTTTGGGCGACTGTCTGGGCGTCGCTGTCGCCGTCGTCTGCGTCGTCCCACTGGCCACGCTCGCGTCGAAGCCCATGTCATCGATCATCTCGGCGATTTGCGCCGCTGTCAGCTGCTGTGGATCGTACTGGACGCGCGCACACTTCTCGTCCAGCTGCACCTGGATGCTCTGCACGCCAGCAATGCCGGATATATGGGACTCGATGTTGCGCACACACGACTGACAGGTCATGCCCAGGACGCGGATGACCGTACTAGCGCTGACCGGGCTCACCTCCGGGTCGTAGCTGCAGTCGAAGCCCATGTCGTCGATGGTGTTGGCGATGCGCTCGGCGTCCATTTGGCTGGGCTCGTAGTCAAAGTACCCGGCGGCCTCCTCCAGTTGGACGCGTACGTTCAGCACCCCTGGCAGCTGACCCACCTGTGTCTCAATGTTACGTACGCACGATCCACAGGTCATGCCCACAATGGGCAGGCGAACAGTGGCCATGGCCACTTGTTGTTGCTGTTGCTGTTGCTGTGGTTTCTGCTGACTGACTGTGTCTGGTGTTGGCGCCCTTTTGGTCAGCTGTTCGATTGGATTTTGCGCATTTTTTGCATTCGCGTTTTGGTTGTCATTCATTTCCTATCCTCTTCTCTTTTGCTTCTATTTCAAATAATTCTATATTGAAATTTGCATTTCACTGACCCGATTCCGATTCCGATTCGATTTGATGTTTTGTTATTGGTTGGTCTAATTGGACTCGATTTCTTGTTACAATTTACAAGCGCGCGTGTGTGGGTGTCCGTATCTGTGTATAAAAAGCTGTATAAAAAACCGAAAATATCTATGCGCGCGTGTGTGAGTATGTGCTCGTATGTGTGTGTGTGCGACTTGTCTAATTGCAACACAATAATAATTTGTATTCGTCTTTATAAGTTCAACTTTGCTTAACCACCGCGACGCGAGCTCGTTGCGCGACTGTTGGCTAATTGCATTTATCAGACGCTCATATCCAGTTTTATGACTAACTCCACATCTACATCAACGGATCGGTTTACTTCAAAATTTTGTCAACGAACTCTTTTTCGCACGAAGCGAATATTTATTTTATTTTAATTAATGCGCACAGCTGCTGGCGCTCGACATTGTGTACCGTGTGCCAATTGGAACTACTTTATGAAGCTAGTAATTCATCGAAACATCGATTCGATTTCTGACCCGTCAGCTATCGATGGTATCGATATATAGCCGCGTGAGCGTGAGTCGCTGCTGAATTATTACTTGGCAACACTGCAGCTAAGCACGTTCAGTGTTGGATAATGTGTTGAAGTGCTAAAATAAAAAAAAAAACTAATAAAACTGCGTGTGGAAAACGCTGGCAGAGCAGCGTTTTCAGTGAATTTAACGTGCATTAAAATTGAATAAGAGTAGTTAATGTGCTGTGTGTTAATGCGAATATTAAGTAAAAGTGAGAATAAAAGCAACAAGCAAACATGTTATAATCGGCCAATGTAAAGTAGACAAACGTTGTTCTACTTTATCCACATAACGCGCACACACAGTCGCACTCAGACTCACACACACACACGCGCGCTTTAGTAGCGCTGCCGCTGAGTGTCAACAGCTGCCGCTACCGCCTCCTCTCTCTGCCCGTGTGGTGGTGGTGGTGGTGGTCCCACAGTCAAAATGTCGGACATTAAGTAAGTTGCGTGAAAATGCAAAAATTTGCAAAAAACAAAATGCCAGCGATAAAGAAACGAAGCAGAGTGCACAACGAAACGAGTGATAAATAACCAAAGGCTGCTGCTACAGTCCTATTCAATTAGTGCAAAATGTGCAACATTTTGATTGCCATTTAAGTGTACCTACTGCATACACAACACACACGCGCGCGCACACACAGGCACACAGACACATACGCATACATATTTTCAAGGTATTTGCCTGAGCAAGTGAATATACATATGTGTTTGTTTGCGTGTGTGTGAGTACGTGTGGGTGCAGTGGCCCAGCAGAACCTGCGTGTCATGAAAACATGCAGAGAGTAGCATATAAATACGCGGTTCACTCAACATACATATGATAATTTCTCTAAGAAGCATTGCCTGCCACATTGTAGATGTGTTTATTTATTTACTTTCCATGGGATATCAGTGATACAAATATTGATTATTGCAAAAAGTGAATTCACAATTCGTTACAATAATATCGGTGACAATGGATGTAAAAAAAAATATCGAAATACAAACTTAGTTAATCAAATGTAAGCAATGTTTACTTAAAAGTGTTTGCATATATTTGCAGCGACGATCTGCTCAACTATGAGTTAGGTCTGGGCGATGACATCGATGACCAGGCGCTGCTAGGCGCCGATGAGGATGAGCTACTGCTCTCCGATGAGGGTAAGTGACCTTGGCTATATGTGGACAGTACGCTTAATGACTTGCATCCAACTCATATTGCTCTTGTAGAGCTAGAAAAGGATGTGACCAGTGAGGAGAAACAGCAGATGCGCGCTGAGGCCGAGGAATGGGCTCAGGAACAGCTGCGCAAGCACAAGGAACAGCAGGCGGCAGCAACAGCAGCAGCAGCAGAAGCAGAAGCAGAAGCAAAGGCAGCAGCAGCTACAAAAACACAGCTGCAACAGCAACAACAACAATCGGCCGCACTTGCTGCTGCTCCCGCTGCTGCTGAAGTCCAGTCACCTGCAGCGAGCAAGGAGAGACGAGCTAGTCGAGATTTACCCAGTGCCACAATTGTGGCAGCAGCCGAGACAACGACAGCGCCGATTGCATCTGAGACAGCGCAGCAGGTCACAGAATTCGCTGCGGCTACATCGACAACAGTCGCTGGCGGCGAACAGCAGCCGAACGAGGAGCTGAAGGAGCAGCGGGCGAGGGAGGATCACAGCCCAACAACAGGCAGCAGTAGTCCAGCTGTGGACAATGACAGCTCAAGGGCAGTCAACGAGGAGCACAGAGCAGCAAAGAAGCTGACAGAGCCGGAGCCTGAACCAGAAAACGAGCCAGTACCAGAGCCAGAACCCGAACGTTGTGATGCCGAGACACCAGATAGAGACGGACTATCCTCGCTATTGGCCACTTCGCAGGAGAGTCTGCCCAGCACCAGCTCTGCCTCAGAGCTGCCCGATCCACGCGAGGATGACGAGGAGCGTGAGGAGCGCACCAATTTTAAAACTGCCAGCGAACGTTCCGATAACCAGAAGCAACATTTGCAACAGCAGCAGCAACACTCGCAGCAGCAACAATTGCAGAGGCGACATCATGCGGGTGAGTTGGGAATCAGAGCAACGGAGAGTGTCTTCAAATGCAGAACGAATCTAGAACGAGAAATTGGCTGCTGCTAATTATACACCCCAAATCATGTTTGTTCTTGTTGTTAATAATTAGGGTCTTTATTATAAAGCAAGATCTTGTATGCCATGATTCGGAAACCTATGATCTTCATTAGAGTTTATTAGGCTTGATATTCATTATGGAGTATGGAACTCACATAAAAACTCATAAACTATGATTTGCATGGGCATCTTCATTAGAGAGTATGATCATGCTTATAGAGTAGAATGGTCTTAGGGGCTTATTATCTTCATTATGCAGCTAGATAGACCCTGTGGAGTATGACCTTCATAGGAGAAGTTAAGGACTTGTGGAGAGGAAGAGAGAGAGAGAGAGAGAGAGAGATCATTATTGATCTGCATGTTATATAAGATTGTGGGAAACCCAGACAGAGATGTTAGGACCCTTTGGGCATGTCAAAGGCAGCTTTCCATAGAGGGAAGTACGATCTTCATTAGAGAGTATGATCTTTCCTATGGACTCGGATTGTCACATGGGAGTCTGATCTCCAATAGGGAGTTTGATCTTAGTTACTCCTCGCACGTCCATCAAATGTACATCTATAATGATAACTAAAGCGTAGGCTAGGCATTTCGAACTGTTGTGCTCATCGTGCTTCTACTCCTTCTCTTTGCAGACAAATCACGCATGGGTGGCGCTGGCGGGCCACGATTCATGGCGGGCAACAGCAACCAGAACAGCAACAACAAGCGCGGAATGGGCGCTCGGCATCATCTGTTGCGCAATCCCGGCCCGCACATGTTCAATCCACAACGGATGCTGGGCATGTCGATGCCACGGTTTCTGATACCCGGTAATGCACATGCTCATCCACATCCACATGTCCATGCGCCCGCGCATGCGCATCTGGCCACGTTGATGGCGGGGCCGCCGGCAGTTGTAGCGGCTCCAGTGGCTGCTTGCATTTTGGCCACGCCCCGTCAGCAGCAGCAAAAGCCGACGCAGCAGCAACAGACACTAACACAAAACAAAACTGCATTCATTCCAGGCCAATATGCACCACAAGCACCACCGTCAACACCCACACAACAGCAACAACAACAGCAACAGCAACAACAACAGTCGCCATACACCACAAACAATACAGGCCCCGTTCCATCCGGTGGTCCCGGTCCCACTCCATCCCCGCATCTACACAATCCGCACTTGCTGCAACAGCAACATAACAACAACAACAACAAGAATAACAACAGCAACAACAACAGCAGCAGTAACAATGCCAGCAACAACAACAGTGGAGGCGGACCCAACGGACTGCCGCCGCCGCATCTATTGCCACATCCGCATCCGCACTCACACTCGCATCCGCACGACCAGGTGCGAGTGGGTCTGCTGCAGCCGCCGTTGCCATTGCCATTGCCCTATGGCAGTGCCGCCTATCGCAATGGCGCGCTGCTAGGCCAGGGACCACATCCGCCTCCAGTTGCACCACACTCGCCCGGCATGCGGCCACCGCCGCCCTACCGCAATGCGCCGCCTGGCTACGGCCCACATGGACCTGGCCCCGGGCCCGGAGGTCCTGTGCCCGGCTACGATCCGCATATGGGGGGTCAGTATATTCGACCGCACAACGGCTGGCGGCCCCAGAGCGATGCGCCTGGTTCGCGCATGCCACGCCCACCGCTGCAGGCGTTGCCCCAGCACTTGCTAGGGGGCGGACCCGGCTACATGAACGGCATGAATATGCGCGCCCCGCATCCGCACATGCAGCAGCAGCAGCAGCCGAATCCTGGTCCGCCAGGTGCCGCAACGCAGGCCCAACAACCGCAGCCAGTGGCGCCAGGTGGCGCACCACCAATTGGTCCCGGTCCACACCAGCAGCAGCCACCGCAGCAGCAGCAGCAATCAGTGGTGCAGCCGTCGGCGGTGCCGCTCGGCGTCGTCAGCAAGGTGCTGATCAATCCGAACTTCAAGGGCGGCGTCAAGGCGGCCACCAACAAGTTCATCAAGGAGACGCACTTTGTGCCGGCCATCAACAGCGAGGCGGAGCTGCTGCGACAGCAGGAGGAGTTCATATTCAAGAATCGGCAATACTTTGAGAAGCGGCGCATGGAACGCTCACCACCGCCGGCCAGCGCCAACTCGGCGACGGCGTCCGGTGCCCAGAGCGAGCGGCGGAGGAGTCGGACGCGCAGTCGATCGCGCGGACGCAGTTACTCGCCACTGAAGCGCACGGAGCGAGAACGGGAAAGGGATCGCGAGAGGGACCGGGACAGAGAGCGAGAGCGGGAACGGGAGCGGGAGCGGGAGCGAGAGCGCGACAGAGAACGAGATCGTGATCGTTATGGAGGCGGTGGCGGAGGTGGAGGAGGAGGAGGAGGAGCTCGTCCAGCTGCGAGCAGCGGTGGTGACAATCGGGGCTATCGACGCGCTGTCAACAGCAGGGAACGGGATGAGAATCGCAGTGGAGTGGGCGCCGCACCGCCCAAAAGGCGGCGCAGTGGCTCGCCAAACGGGCCGCGTAATCCCTTCTCAGGCGAGCCGCGCAATCGGCCAGCGGAGGGCGCTGCCAGTGGCAGTCGCAACCTGGTAAGTCGACGACAGTCACAGTCCACTTGAGCGCGTTCGCTAAATTCATTCGCTTTGCCCTCCACAGCCCAGCGACGAGGACGAGGAGACGCGCGCCTATCGCCTCAAGATCGAGAAGCAGAAGCAGCTGCGCGAGAAAATCATGCGCGACAAGGAGCTGAAGCGGCGACGCGCTGCCGAGGAGAAGCAGCACGAGGTAAACATTTAGAGAGATATAGCTCGATTTTCTCTTGTTTTGTGGGGATTGTAACTCTTACCATATAAGAATTTGTATGCCAAGACTTTGTATTAAAAACAACTGGGAGAGTATAAAGATATATCTAAGAAGAAGAACTTTAATCCGATAATAACTAGAATTAGGCATCAAATATCAGTAAGAAGTAGAAACACAGATTGCAAATGGAGTCTACTGTGGCTTATGTGTAATACTGTAAGAAACTGTAAAACTATATGGCATACATATACATATATATAGAAAGATAAAAGTATGTCAAGTGAAAGAGCTTCAGTCAGGAGATTAGATAAATCATAATTGGAATTATGAAAAGAATCATAGAATGAGATGAGAGCGATAGAGATAGAAACAGAGATAGACTGTGAGAGACAGAGAGGAAAGAAAAACTATTTAATGGCACGTTCCGTCCATGTCCATGTTGATAATAATAATTTGCGTCTTGAAACTTTAAAAAACATTTTCGCGACTTGCAGGAGAAGCGCGTCGAGCAGCACAGTCCGGCGCCGCGGGACGATCTGGAGGCTGGCAGCGGGCAGGCGGCGAGCACAGCGCCTGGCAGCGCGCAGAAGCAGCGGCAGGGCAACGAGCGCAAAGTCATATCGCTGAAGCGACGCGAGGATGCCGAGGCGGGCAACGGACGCAGCAGCCGGCAGCAACAACAGCAGCAGCAGCAGCATGGGGCGGGTGTGCGCAAGCAGCTGACGGCTGCAAAGATAGCGCCGGAGGCGAAGCGCAGCATAACCGAGCACTTGGCGCCATCGAGCAAACAGCTCTCAGGTGGCGGTCGAGCCGCTGGCGGCACACCGCCCACGAGCAGCAGCGGCAGCAACATTAGCAACAGCAGCAAGGGGCGCGATGGGGCGCCTCCAGCTGGCGGCCACCAGCTGCGGCTGGGCACGCCCAGCGACGATGAGGTGGACCTCGACTATGACGACGATGATCTGATGTTGGATGAGGAAGATCGTCTGCTGGCCACACCATCTCCACCGCCGCCGTCCTCGGCGTCGTCGTCGCGCCCCAACATCAAGCGTTCGGCCACGCCGGAGCTGCTTGTGGTCAAACGCAATCCGAAGCTTGCGCGCAGCGGTGCTGCCAGCTTCAATGCCGGGCAGCGGCGCGTGGTGCTCAAGCCATCCAGCAGTAGCAATGGTGGCTCTGAGCAGCAGTCCACGTCGCATGGCAGCAACAGCAACAACAGCAACAGGCAACGGGAGCGACGTCAGCGCGAGGAGCAGCAAATGCAGCGTAAGGGCAACAGCAGCGCTGGACAAACTGGAGCGAATAGCGGCATCTTTGAGCGTTTGGAAAAGCGTCAGGCGGCGTCAACAACAACCTCTGGAGGAGGTGCAGGAGCAGGAGCAGGAGCAGGAAGTAACATCAGCAACAAGCAGCGCACCAAAGCGCCAACACGCATTGTACTCAAGCACGATTAATCAGCAGCAGCAGTAGTTGACTAACAATATTAACTATACACTTGAATGTATATATTCACACACATATATATATATATATATATCTATTGAGATGTAACTGTAGCGACTGCTGCCCGGGCAGAGGCTGTTGCCGGCATCATTTTGTCGTTTTACTTTTCAAGTGTTTAAGGCTCATCAAGAGAAGCAAAAACAATGTATTTTAAATCTATGTATATACATATACATATAACTATACACACATTCAGATATACATATATATATATATACACACACACACACGCATATGCATAGGAGCATTATTAAATAGAATTTGACAATTAATTGACAAGCGTCGCAGCAGTAGAAACTGAACAGAAACCTTAAATGTTTAAGTTAAATATACATATAAGTAATAAGCACATATACATACATATATATGCAGATATATATATATGCAAGCATAAACTTAACTGTAACTGTACAAAAAAACAAAGAAAACACAATTAGAATTTAATAATACGCATCTATATAAAAAATATATATATATATATATATATATATATATTGAGTATGTATGCAAATATATGCATATATATATATATATGTATATATAAGCTTTTTGTTAAACCCATTGATATCTCAAACCGCAAACGAAATCCAAACTTGATCACTTGTATTTTATTTACATATACATATATATATATATCTATTATTATATTGAAGACTAGACTAATTTTATATTTAAATAATTCGATTAAATATCGAGCGCTTATTTCAAATATATATATAGTATATATTTGTTGCTGCATGCCTAGTAACTGTACTACAATATAAGTAAAAAAAAAAAAACAAAACACACACACGCATATTTACATGTACGTATATATATAGCCCTAAGACATTGTAAGTTCTATGCTAGTCTAACGATTTTATATGACCAGACGCAACGAGCGAATACTAAGCTTAAACTTTCCTTATTATATCTCTTAGTCTAAACTTTGTGAGCAAGCGTTGGTAGTGATAGTTCTCGCTCTTGTTAATTTTAAACGTGTTTAAACCCTTTGTTCTGACTGTATTCGATCTGTATGTATGTATGTATGTGTATTGATGTTTTATGTTAAACGCCACACGCAAAGCTGTTTCAATTTTAAACTTTGTTCGTCTTCTAAACGTTTGTTCATTTGTCTTTTTGTGGCCTGCAGAAAAATAAAACAAAACGAAACGAAACAAAAAACAAAACAAAATACATTCAACAACTCTAAAACTATACAACATAATAATAATATAAATGAAACGTGTCTCCTTCAACCGAGGAGGAGCACAAAGAAGCATTACCATAATGGCCTGTTAAAGTGTTAGGGAAAATCCGTTAGAAATGCTAAATATGGCAGTTTTTTTCTGTTGACGAAGAAAACCAAAATTCGAAATACAAAATAAACAAAATGCAAGTGCAAAAATAAAAGCATATATTAAACTTAGTGCATATATATATAGATATAGATATAAATAATATATTCATAAGTCTTAAGCTTAAGTTGATGTACATAAAAACACGCACACACACACACACAACATGCTTTGAATGCGTGTGTGAGTGTGTGTGTGTGTGTGTTGCCATAACAAGAATATACAATATATTGAAACATGCGAAAACTAAAGATCTATATAGATGCATATAGATATATATATATAGAGAGAGCATAAGGCCCTTAGCTAAAACTAAATTACAAATATTAAACTGTACAAGTTAATTGAAAACTTGAAGTTAAGCTAGCAATTTGTATTAATTAAGCGCAAAGAGATTTACAAAGTCAAGCTAAAAGAAAACTAAATAAAATATATCTAGTAATAAAAATATGATATGCAAATAACCATATAAGAGACGGAAGCTTATGTTTGTATAAGAGTAAACACACACACACACTTTTAAATCACATCTATATAAATGAGCTGGACGCCTAAGTTTGTATAAGAGCATGAAGATATATATATAAGAGATATATAAGAGAGTAAGAGAGTAAATCACACTTGTACGACTTAATATATTTAGATAATGAAACATGAAACATGAACAGACACAACCGAATATAAACAAAGGGCAGTGAGGTATCCTCACACTCTTATACAAACTTAATCTTTAGCTATATATATACTTGTAAACCTATATATCTCTACATATATATCTAAGATTCAAGTGCGAGATTGTATGAAAGTGAAGCACACTTGTACAATTATTTTATTAATCTAATGTTTTTTTTTTATTTTATTTATTAATCTTATACATTGTTTCCCACATATACATGTATGCAAAGATATTCTAAAGAAAGCGAAACAAACTGTAGACACTTTTGACATTTTGTTTAATATTTTTTTAAACTAAACTCAAGAGTTAATATACCTTATATATATATATATATATATATATTAAAGCCAGCACATATAACAGAAAATCATGAAAATATTGTATTTAATTCAATGCGAACAATGTAAATCAAAACAAAAAGCAAAAGCAAAACAAAAGTAACAAATGCTAATATATTATAATAATGCTATGTGTGTGTGTGTGTGCGTTAGTTAATGTTTGTATGTCCCAACAACAACAGGCAGAATTCTTTAGTCTAATACCGAAACGTAAAGCTCTTATAATCAAACACACACACACACATGCAATAAAATGAAATTAAATAAATATATATAAATAAAAGTAAATTATGAATTAATAAAACTGAAAATATATTACACACACACATATATATATATATAATTGTGTATATAAAAACAACAACAACAAACATGACTATATAGTATATATTTATATATCTAACGGTTAAGCAAAAACACACACAAACAAAAAACGAGTCTGTGATTCACCAACTATTTTTTTTTTTTTTTTTTTTTTTTTGTATATATAGAAATTATGATTAATAATATTATTATTATTATTATCATTATTATTGTTGCCATTGACATTACAATTTGATTTGCTTAATAGCTGACATTGAGCAACCGGAAAAGTTTTAGAATTTAAGACAAATTTCCACATTTTCCATACACCCATATATATGTCTACATAGATCATATATACTACACCAATCTCAATGTGTTTGTCCATAGTTTAAATGTGATACAAGGCAAAAACGGAAACATGATGAGGCAGCAGAGTATTTAGTAACTAGCTGATATTATATACATCATATATATCCAATATCTTATACATATGTATATATATATATGTATGCTTATTCCATTAGTATTTTAATTTGCAAATCCTCGACTATTGTAATTCTGATTTTAACTGAACAAAAACCTTTTCTTCTTTTCGTTCAAAAACAATTGCCTACAAATTGTTAAGAAAACTAGTTTAACTAAATCTATATAAATCTATATGTATATATATATATGTATAAATATATAGCATATAGTATATTATATAGTCTATGCTTAGGCCTAGCTTACCACCTAGTCTTACATATACATATATACGTTTATTTGATTTGTTATACTTTTTTGTAACTGACCTCATTTTTGTTGTACAAAACACTGCAAAAACACACACACACACAGACACACAGACACACACGCACAGACAGCGCAGAGAGAAAAGCTGACCACTGCCTGAGCAATGCAGTGCGTTTGGCTAGCTATCTCTTTCGCTCTGCTGGCATTTTGGCTTAGTGCTTAGCTACTCTAGTCCATGGCTGAGCTTCGACTGGCTCGCTCGCACCTTCTTCACATTAAGTTAATATTACAATTTAACAACAAACAAACAAACAACAAACAATTTTCTTTCAGCACGAAACTCTGTACAAACACAAATGCGATGAAAAAATGAAAACGTACAAAAAAGCAAAATCAAAATCAATTCGAAATCGATGAAGAAATTATTAAATAAATAAATAAATATGAATTGTGCCATTCGCAGGACAACGGCGCGCAGCTTGCTAAGAGAATGAATGAATGAAAGAAAGAAAGAAAGAAGACTAAATAAAACTGATATATGTATGTATGTATACAACCACACACATAGTCATATATATATACATACATATGTATGTGCCCAAGCGGTATATATGTATGTATGTATGTATATGCATGTGCACCTCTGCATATGTATGTGTGTGCGTGTGTGTACATATATATATGTTTTTTACAGCATTCCAATTGCAAATTGTGTTTTCACTTGTGCATAAATCATTTACACTTACAGCTCCCCACTCGAGATTCGATCCAAGGTTTCGAAATGTACGAAAATATATGAATAGTAGCTGGAGGATCTAAAGGTATTTCAAAATTTGAGCCTTTTTCTAGCTGTGCTCGCATTTCGAACTCTTTTGTTAGCTTTGCTAAATACGAACTCGAAAGGGTTTTCGATTTCGAAAAGCTAAGTGCTGGAGTATAGCTTGAGCTCTTTGGAGGTTCATCGTTAGCTTTGCTTGATACGGGCTCGAGAAACTTTCGGCGTCGAGAATGGATTATTATGAGAACGATCTACAGCTATTTGTGGGAGATTTTATCATCGTAATGTTGAGATTTCATATAGATATCCGTATCAATCTCATACTCTCTCTCTCTCTCTCTATATATATATATATATATATATGAGATTATATATAAGGATTTGTATATATAGAGGGAGAGTATGAGATTGATAAGGATATCTATTTGAAGTCTCAACACATCGATAAACAAATCTCTATGCATGCAAATATATAAACATTCATACCATATTTGCCCATCTACAATGATAAGCTCTATATGTATAGCATATAGTTGTACATTCGCAGTTGACCATTGTCAGAGCGCTTTGATCTGTGAATTATGATCGGCATTCGATCGCTGTCAAGACAATGCCATTACAATTGATGCTCGGCTCGCGCTCTTCTCACAGTTTACATTGAACTGCGTAAAGATTTATGAAAATGTCATCTAGCTCTTAACCCTACATAGATAGAGCCCCAGCCAGAGTCAGAGTCGGAGTCAGAGTCAGGCTTAGTCATTGTTCTCTTTGCTATAACGATCCATTGAAATTCGCTGTCCATTTATGCTTTCAGAGTCTTCTATTATTTGCAATTGAAACAATTTTAGCTGGAAAATGTTTCCAATGCTCTAATCGGGTGTATAACAGAGCAGATACCCTGTAAATGGGGATGCTTTAAGCAAAATATTTAAGTAAAATCTATTAAATCACTTTTTTTCTCAGTGCATTAATATAATTGAGGAAGAAGAAGAGAAGAGAATACTCTGTTAATCATCAAATTTATGTGAATTTTATGAAATGTGAAAAAAATACTACGAAAATTGATTTAATTTTCGCGAATTGCAGTTTTTATAGCTGCAGCTAATGCGGCCTTAGTTGCAGTTGGATTACACAGCGAGAAATTAACGTGTATAGAGTCGACAAATTGTGGAAATAACAAAAATTCGAAATTCCCTTTAAGCAACTCACATAAACATAAATTGAATCGGCATTACCGACTGCAGTAATACTCGCTTAGGGCTGAGAAAAAACAAAAACAAAAACTGTATTTGAGGTTCAAAAATGATATGTGTATAAAATAATATGGGAATGGAGAATTTGTATGAAGAATTTGTAATAGTACTTGATATATATGTAAATGAACTTGCCTAAACTGCTCAGATTCTTCGCTCAGTGCAGCACAGTTGCATTCACCCTACCCAACCCAAGCCCAAGCCCAAGCCCCAGTCCAAGCTCGTGCCCAGGGCCAAGTCCAAGTGTGTGAGACTTTTGACTCTGACTAATGTTGTTTTTTTTCTTTCGCACAAGAATTGTATGCCCACATAAATGGATAATTGTGTGAAACTTCTTGAGAGGCAAAAGAAAACTGCTAAGAAAAACTGCGAAAACTGCAAAGAAAAACAAATTTGCAATTATGCAAAGTGCAAGTTCAACGTTGAGCCGTGCTCAAGGCTCCCGCTGCCGCAAGTTATTCATCAATCTAACAGCAACTGCCCCGCCCCCTTACTCAGCCAGCCCCCCGTCGCAACAGCCGTCCTCCTGATTAGACACGCTTCATTTGCTGGGAAACTGATTGCGGTCTCAAAGCAGCTCAGAAACTGAGATACCCCTTGATATGGGCTTGAAAGGCATATCGAAAGTAGGCGTGGCCCAGAAACTGGCACATTACAGATAGATCTCGGATTAGTCGCGCTCGTTCACTTCACTTATGTGTGGCCAGGGCATGGCTAGGGTATTTGCCAGTCGTGCATGCCCGATCAGATCAATTTTGCTTGTTCAGCTTAATGCCAACTTTTTTTTTTTTTTGAGAGACGTTGTTCAATTATAATTAAAAATGGGTTTGTAAATATAATTGGTGGGCGTTAAACTGCCAATGTTGTTGTTGTTGTTGTTGCTGTTGTTGTTGTTGTTATGGGTTGTTCATGATTTGAGCGGTGAATTAGAACAACGCAATTGTTGTTCGTTCGTTTAGTCACAGACAGTTCGACGCCTAGTTTTGAAAACTTGGCTAAAACAAAAAAACATTTGTTGAGCAAATTCGAGTTCGAAAAGTAGCTGAAGAAATTTTGTTTCTCTCTCTCTCTCTCTCTCACACTTTTTCCTTTTGGCTGTAGCCCTAAAAGCCTAACGGTGCAAACAGCCATTGCCAAAGTACAGTTGTAAATCGTACACTGCACAAAAAGTGGGCAACACTTTGCGAATAGGCATTCATCATATTAAAATACACTTGGAGAAAAAATGTATAGGGAATTGCAATTGGCATTTAATTTGCACAAACGGACAGACGGACTGACGCACATCATGAGGGACATTGCACAAAGCCAATATACCCGTTTCATTTGAGTGAATGGGTATAAGAAAAACATTATAAAGATTAGATATAACAAATCTTTCTGCAGTAATTAATTTTAAACTTTTTATGCATTTCTCTCAGTGCACATTGCGCATACGACACGTAGTGCGCGTGCCTGTGTATGTGTGTGTTTGTGTTTGTGTGTGTGTTCATTGCCTAAAGAAATGATGTCGCACAGCTCGATTCACGTGGCATTTGAAGAATCATTGTGTGCCGCTATGCCCAACAGATGAAGAAAAAAAAAAAAAAAAAAAGTCCCAGGGCCAGCTTTAGGGGGCGGCCATGCCCCCATCCCCCCTCCCCCGCGGTAACGCTAGCGCTCGCCTCTGCTTGGCTGCTTAGACGCTTAGCCAAACGAATTAACACTTTTCACATGTATCGAACAATGTGGCTTCACTCATATTTTTGTGGCTGACATCTATGACAATTACGATTTCTACATATCTCAAAGCATTACACACACACACACACACACACACATATGTACATCTATGTGCACATAGTTAGTTTCTATCAACATATTCATTTCTGTTAACATAGTTCCGATTGCGTTTGCTTATTGGAGTTGTATGCCAAACACATTAGCTGTTACATATTTCCAATTGGAATCCCACAGTCACACACACGTTCATGTACTTCCAATTGCACATGATTCATTCATTTCGTTCCACTGCCGCCTGCCTATTCCAATTGGATGTTTGAGCTCACTCGTTTGCTCATTGGGATATTTAATGGTTTTTTTTTATGATTCATTTGCACTTTTTTATCTTCCTGCTATGGGCATGGTATGTTATTACTGTTGTACTGTTGTCCTTCTGGATCCACTCTTTCCTTAGATCGAACTTTTCTTCGACTTCCTTACATCTGGGATCGAGTTTATTAGCTGCAATCCGTTTTAAATTGAAATTCGACTTTGCAGTTTCCTTTCTTACATTAAACTAACTGCTCCTGTATGCTTAGTACTTTTGCAGCTCCCATTATGACATCTCTCTAAAAAATCCCAGTTTGGCTGTGACTTTCTGTGGACTTGGATCATCGATGTCCGACTTCTCTTTCCACTTTCTATTTCAATTTTCACTCATATGTAAACTTTTCTATCAGCTGCAAATATTTCCCTTCAGGCTGTTCTTCTCTTACATCGTTGCTGCACTGTTAACTTTATCATTCCAATTGGAAGCTGTTAGAATAACTATTTCAGTACCAATTCCAGTTCCAATTCCAGTTCCAATTCCTATAGCGTTCTTCCATATTCTTTATGCCAGTTGAATTTCCAAATGTCCACTCTCTCTCTCTCTCTCTTTCTCTCTCACACCTCCGTTGCTTCATGAGTTCCGCTTCCAGTGCAGAATCTAATTGGAAGCAAAGACTCACAAATGCTCGCATTGTGTGACATGTGGCAAAAATAAAATAAAATGGCAACTCAAAGTAGTAAAAATTTGAAAAGCAAATAAAAATTGGCTAATTTAAAGATAATTGGTTTTTTGTTTAACAAGTTTTTATGTTTGTAAAAAGTGAAAAGGAAAGGCAAATTCATATCCACATCCACATCCACATCCACATCCACATCCACATCCACATCCACATCCACATCCACATCCATATCCATATCCAAATGAATCACGACCCAGTTTTGCGTATCCGTTCCTACATACATATGTATGTATTCCATTTTAAAGACTCCGATTATAAATGTTTGTTATTGTTGTTGTTACTGTTGTTGTTGTTGTTGTTTAGCTTTGTTTTATGTTGGGCAATTAGTATAGCCAGGGTCAAGTTAATGATTCAATTAGCATTTGTCATCGCAAGCCGCGCTTGGCTATCGTTCGCAATAGTTCGTAATTGTCGTAGATCGTGGGAATATTGATAATACTCGTTAGCTCCATGTCACGCCGACTGTCATAAATGTCGACCTGTCGAGCTGACGCTCTGTCAAGCTGGCGATTTGTGGAGCTGATCTACTGATCTAGTGAGCTACTGACCTGACGATCTGACGATCTGCTTTCGCCTGACTAAATTCAGTCGTGCCGACGATCTGTCGAGCTGCTTATCTTATCTGATCCGTATATCTATCGATCATCAGCAATAATTTCAATAATTCAAATCGAGCCCGAAGTCGGAAAGCACGAGAGCTGTTGAGGGGAAATGAGAGGGAGAACGAGGGATATGAATGGGATGAATGAGGTAATAAAGTGGGCAGTGAGGAACATAGGTATGTATGCTTCTACTTCCCATCTTCTCTTCTCTTCTTCTCTTATAGAAATCCCTTCAAAACTTACATTTCTCGTATATAAAATCCTAGCTGGCTTGAAAAGAAAATCTCTTAAAACTCCCACACAAAACACCTGATGCAGAGTTTGCTCCTTCTGCTTCCTCAATCTATATCCCTGCATTATTTTCAGCTCTCTTCTTCTTTATCTCCCTCTCTCTCTCTTCTTGCTCAACTCTCTCTCTCTCTCTCTCTATCTGTTTCTCGACTTAATTTCTTTACTCTCTCTCTCTTTCTTGCTCACTCTCCCTGCAATCTTCTCAATTCTCTTCTTTATCTCTCTATCTCTCTCTTCTTGCTCAACTCCCTCTCTCTCTCTCTCTTACTCTCTCCCTATCTGTTAACTTAGTTTTTCTACTCTCTCTCTCTCTCTCTCTCTCTCTCTCTCTCTCTCTCTCTTACTCTCTCCCTATCAGTTAACTTAGTTTCTCTACTCTCTCTCTCTCTTTCTCGCTGAATCTCCTTGCATTCTTCTCAGTTATCTTCTACTTTATCTCCCTCTTTCTCTCTCTTCCTGCTCAACAGTCTCTCTCCTTCTTTCTCTCTATCTGTTGCTTACTCTCTCTTTCTCTCTCTCTCTCTCTCTCTCTCTCTCTCGCTCACTCTTTTCATCTGTTGTTCTTTTTCTCTCTCTGTTGTTTACCTCTCTCTTTCTCTCTCTCTCTCTCTCTCTCTCTCTCTGTTGCTTAACTTGCTTTTGTCAATTATCTCTCTCTCTCTTTATCTCTCTCTCGCTCCCTCTCGCTTTTATCTCATCTCAAATGAAGCTTGTGCAAAGCCTTTCAACGTAACCCAACATAATTTCTTGACCGCATCGATCCAAGGCGGTGGCAGCCACTGAATCCGCCCACTCACACGAGCCGCAACTGCAGCTTCAACTCTCAAGCTGTCTCGCACTCTCCCTATGTGTGTGTGTGTCTGTGTGTGTGTGTGTGCTGGGCAGGTGTATAAAAGCGACGGCCACTGGGGTTGGCTTGGCATTAGACGAGTGTCAGGTGACGCGTGCGCAGTAGAAACGTTCAGCGAGTAGTCGAGAGCAGCCAAACCAAGTGACATCCACAGAACCAAAGGCGGCCACCACATGAAGTGCTTTGTAAGCGACGAGCGGAGCTCGCCTCTGACTTGGATTACGGCGGGCGGAGCACTAAGAGTCATTTTGCTTGCAGATTGTATTCGTTGCAGCTTTGCTGCTGGCATCTGCTCAGGCGCAGAGCCAGTCGGCGCAGGCGCAGGATCAGGAACAGGTGGCGGCAACGCCGACGGCGGACCAGGTGAGCGCCGCCAGCAGCTATGCGCCGCTGCAGGAGAAGAAGCAGGACAAGCGCTATGTCGGTGGATACGGTGGTTACGGTGGTTATGGTAGTTATGGTGGCTACGGCGGATATGGCGGCTACGGTGCTACCGCTGGCTATGGCAACAGCGCCTACGGCGGCTACGGCAACGGCTATGGAGCCTACGGCTCCACGCTGGGTGCTGGCTACGGCTACGGCAGCGGTGTGGACAGCTATTACAATCCATATGGATCGCGCGGCTTGGCTGGTTTAGGTGAGCAAGCAAGCAAAGGAGAGAGTACAAGCTGCGTCCATGAAACACTAATCTCTGCTTACTGCTATTCCACGCTAGATGGCGCTGCTGGCTATGGCTCTGCTCTGGGCGGCTATGGCTCTACTCTGGGCGGCTATGGCTCCACTCTGGGCGGCTATGGCTCCGCTCTGGGCGCCTATGGATCCACACTGGGCGGCTATGGCTCTGGCCTGGGCGTCGGCGGCTACAACTCGAATCCCTATGCGCTGTCCTACTACAACTCACGGCTCGGCGCTGGCGTCGCCACTGGCTATCCGTATTACAACACGCGCTTCGGCGCCGGCGGCTACCCGTCGAGCTACTACAGCAGCAACTATGGCAACAGCGTCGTGGGCGGCGGTCTGGGAGCGCTGGGCGGCGTGCCGCCCATTGGCGGCGCTGGCTACAACTACGGTGCCGGCATTTCGGGCACCGTCTACTAGGATGCGAGCGCCAACGATTTCAGCTTTAGTGCAATTCACTTTTTTTTTTCTCCCTCAAACTATATATATAGATATATATATATATGTGTGTATACAATATTATATTTTTTTTATCTAACTTAATATTTTACATATGTTAAATGAAATAAGCAAGCCACAAATTTACATATTTATTATTCAGTTCAGCTTCAGTTGTAGGCGCCGTGTTTATCCTTGATCACCCAGAAGGAGTCGACTATCTGGCCGTCCTTGTCGTCGGAGACCTGCTCGAAATGCAAATGGGTTGCATTGTAGGCCTTAAGGCGCGTGTAGCCATAGTCCTGCAAGTGAAAACCAAGAAAACTCAATTAAAAACGAAAATTCACCGACACAAATGTCTGGCAACATTTGCAGTTGATTTAGCAACATTTGCAGCTGCTTTAGCAACATTTGCTGCAGGCACAGAAATGTTGCCGTGACGAGCTTTGCTTGACATGAACTCTACTTCAATAAGTGAACAGAAGAAACTTGTAGGTATATGCTACAACTATTTCCAATCTCCAATCTTCTAACGTAAGTAAAGAATTTCTAAATTGGAGTTGCTTTGGAGCATGTTCCGTTAAGTTTGGTGGTTTAAACAGCGTCGATAGCTGTGCGCTTGTGTTGAAGTAGTCGTGACACACTTATCGATAAATTGCCAAGCGATAGTTAGGTTGCTTGTAAAAATGCAAGCCGTTACTCACATTGCTATGGAAGGCATTCCAAGAGGGCAGATCATTCGAGAAGGGTTCGCGATTTTCTTTGCAGCCCGCCGAGCCAGTTATAATCTGTATGGGTGCCTTGGGATTTGTGTAGGGCGCCTCGGCGCTGCCATTGTAGACCTTAAAATCGTAAATGGGCCACAAGCGTGTATAGAAATGCTCGTGGGCAAAGAACTCAACGTCGACGCCGTGCTTATAGAAGAGATCCTCCAGTCCGAACCACTCGAGCGTTGGCAAACCCTTGCGTATGTACGTCTCCAGCTTGGCATTGCAATCGTATTCCTTGTCGTCACTGCAGTACATCGGACGGTGGCCATAGGTGATGATCCAGGGTCGTTTGGCGCGATTCTCGGGAAGATTGGCCTCGGCCAAGTCCCGCTCCAGCCACTCGAACTGCTTGGTGAGCAGCTTCAAGCCATAGTTGATAAAGTAGTACACCTCCGTGGAGAACGAGACAAAGTGCACGGGACCCATGTTGAAGCTGTACCACAAACTGTCCCCATCTCCGGGCATGTTGAAGCGTGCGCGATAGTTCGAAAAGTTACTGCAGCGCAGCAAGCAAATTGATTAATAAGAGGAAACTATGAAATAGACGCCTTTACTATGCTTACTACTTCTCTTCGTGGTTGCCCGGACAGACCATGTACGGCACATAGGCGGCCAGTGTTTCGATCTGACGCATAAACTCGTCGCCGACACGCGCATCATTAGAGTCCATGTCGTAGGCAAAGTCACCCACATGAATGATGGCATCGTACATGCCCAGCTGCGAGTCCTGCTGCAGTCGCGCCAGTGACTGGGCATTCTCATTGCCCATATCCCCGTAGATGGCCAACGATGGCGACCAATTCTCACCTGCTGGCGGTGTCTTAAAGCTGTAGACGGCCGACCAGCCCAAGTCGCTGCCGCAGCTGTACTCGTAGCGTGTGTTGGGCTTGAGAGAGGACAACGTCACCTTGTGTATGTACTGGGAGCGCCCCTGCTTGCCTCCATCCTGGAAGAATTGCCAGCTGCCGCTGACCGAGCTAAGCGCATCGTGCACATAGTCCTGGGCAAAGTTAACCAGGGACTGGTTGGTGGAGCTGCGCGTCGACCAGGTCACGACAATGTCCTGCAGGCTGTCTGCAAAGGAAAGCAAGCATCGACACATGAAGTATATATGGTGAATATGGGCAGACATCTGTTAGAGCTATAGTCAAACAAGTTTTGCTAATGTGCATCTCATTTATTTGAAAAATGGTATAAAATATAAATGTGGTTTTATATGTATAGGAATGGATATGAGGTATAGTTCTTATGAATATCACATATTCAGGGGGTATATGGCCCATGCCTATCCTTGATCACCCAGAAGCTGTCAATGACGACGCCGCCTTTGTCATCGGACACCTGCTCAAAGTACAGATGGCTGGCATTGTGCGCCTTGAGGCGCAGATAGCCAAAGTCCTGGCTGTGAAAGGCGCTCCATGGTGGCATTTGCTTGAAGAATGGCTCACGACCTTCATGATTGCCGGCAGCGCCAGAGATGATGTGCACCGGAGCACCCGGGTTCACATACGGCTCCGCCAACGAGCCATTGTACACGGTATAGTTGTACAGGGGCCACATCCGCTCATAGCAGTGCTCGTGCGCCCAGAGCTCCACGTCTACGCCGTACTTGTAGAAGAGCGGTTCGAGACCGAAGAAATTCAATACGGGCAGGCCCTTGCGCACGACTGTCTCGTGATTGGCGCAGTCGTCGCCGTTGTCATTGCTACAGTACATCGGACGATGGCCATAGGTTATGATCCACGGACGTTGGGCGCGGTTCTCCGGCTTGGTGGCCTCGATCAGGTCACGTTCGAGCCAATCGTATTGCATGACAATCGGCTTGATGCCGTACTGTGTGAAATAGTAGACCTCGGTGCTGAAGCCAATAAAGTGCACCGGTCCCAAGTTGAAGCTGTAGAACAGATTGTCCGTGCCGCCCGGCATGCTGAATCGATTGACATAGTGCGAGAAATTGCTGAGTGGCGAAAGAGAATCAGAGAATCACTCATTAGATTGCAGCTCAGAGATTTGTGTACGCTCAGAGCACACTTACTACTTCTCCTCGTGATTACCCGCACAGACCATGTACGGCACATAGGCGGCAATTGTCTCCACCTGGCGCATAAACTCATCCCCAACCTCCCCGTTCTCGTTGCACATGTCGTAGGCAAAGTCACCCACGTGCAGTATGGCATCGTACATGCCTAGCTGCGTCTCGCGCTGCAGAGCCGGCAGCGAGGCGGCGTTCACCACGCCCATGTCGCCGTAGATGGCCAGCGAGGGCGACCAGTTGCTGTGATTGAGTGCCGTGTGGAACCAATAGATGGCCGACCAGCCCAATTGGCTGCCGCAGTGATAGCGATACGTTGTGTTCGCTTGGAGCTTGGGCAGCGTCACCTGTCAATGGGTATGCTGTATTGGCAGCTCATTCAAATCTTGCCTACTTACGCGATGAATGTACTGTGTGGCCTTCTGGGCGCCGCCATCAACAAACGCTGTGGGTCCTTGAGCAGCCTTGGCGCTTTGCTCAGTGACGCTATCGATGCCGTATTCGCATATAGATTCATTTGTATTGTCACGCGTGCTCCAGGTAACGACAATGTCCAGCACACTTTCTGGGAGAAGCACAGGGCACACATGTTGCCAATTATTCACAGTCGATAATCGTATGCACGAATGTGTATATTTACATGTATTTACAAATTCAGCTAGAGCTGCGCGCTCAACGTTTTATCGGCTATCGATGAACGTGGCACGCGCAACTAGCTTAATATTGGGCTATCGATCACAGATTTCCGCAATATATATCGTTATTTCTAAATGAAATTCTAGCTTATTAGCAATTATATTTAACGGGCATATTTAATTTGTATAGTAAATATATACATTAAATCTAACTTAATATGATAAGCTATTATTCGAAAAAAATGGGTAACCATCATTTGGGCATTTGTTATTTGACATTTTGACATTCAATGACATTTGATATTTTTATTCTCAACCTTAATCCTACCCATTGATATGGGAAAATAAAGAAAACAGTTCAAAGCTACAAGCGATAAAAATAATACGGATATTATTACATATATATGATATACGTACATACATACATATATCAACACACGCGTTTGTACATATTAAAAGTGTAAAACAGCATACAAATAAAATTGGCTAATTTTAAGGAGTGTTTAGAGTTATCAAATACAGTCCGTTCATGGGCTTATACTGGGCTACAATTGCAGTTGCAGTTGTGAATGGGATCAAAAGGGAGTTTCCCCTTATCAAATAAGCGATAAATTGATCTATTTGTATATAACGAGAAAAATATATAAATATGTATATATACATATATATTAAAGAATGTGCATTCGTAATACTGTCAATTGCTACAGTTGTGATTGTGTGTGTGTGCATTTTAAATTGTATGTAATTAGCCTTGTGAACCTTTTACAGTTCGCTGTATGCCCCATGCTGGGCTTTGATTAGCCAGAAGTTGTCGATGATGGCGCCTCCTTGATCATCGGAGACCTGCTCAAAATAGAGATGGGTGGCATTGTGCGCCTTGAGACGCGTGTAGCCATAATCCTGACTGTGGAATGCGCTCCACTCGGGTATCTTGCCCTTGAAAGGCTCACGCCCTTCCTTGCAGCCTGCCGATCCGGTAATAATGTGCACCGGTGCACGGGGATTCTCATAGGGCGAGCCGAGCGATCCATTGCGTACCTTGTAGTCGTAAATGGGCCAGAGACGTTCGTATGAGTGCTCGTGCGCCCATATGGCCACATCCACGCCGTACTCGTACAGCAGCGGCTCCAATCCGAACATATGCACAAATGGCCAGCCGACCCGCGTCAAGGTCTCCGAGTGGGTGCAATCGTTGTCATTCTCATTGCTGCAGTACATCGGTCGATGGCCATAGATGATAATCCAAGGTCGCTTGGCGCGATTCTCTGGCTGGTTGGCCGTCTCCAGATCACGTTTGAGCCACTCGTATTGAAAGACGAGCGTCTTCAAGCCGTAGTTCAGGAAGTAGTATACCTCCGTGGATATGCCAATGAAGTGCACCGGGCCCAAGTCGAAGCTATAGAAGAGATTCTCTGTGCCGCCCGGCATGCTGAATCGTGCCCGATAATTGGAGAAATTGCTGCAAGGCGAATCCAATAAACAATCTCCTTATCTGAACTCATCTGATCTGTTCTGTTGCTGCTCAACTTACAACTTCTCCTCATGATTTCCCGGAACGACCATGTAGGGCAGGTAGGCGGCCACCGTTTCGATCTGGCGCATAAACTCATCCCCCACTCGAGCATCTTTTGTGTTCATGTCGTAGGCGAAGTCACCCACATGAATGATCGCATCGTACATGCCCAGCTGCGTCTCTCGTTGCAGCCGGGCCAGCGACTGGGCGTTCTCATTGCCCATATCCCCGTAGATGGCCAGTGACGGGGACCAATTGGAGTCAGCACTGGGAATGGTACGGAATTGATATTTGGCCGACCAGCCGTACTCGCTGCCGCAGTGATATACATAGCTGCTGTTGGGCTTAAGTTGGCTGAGCGTAACCTATGTTAAATTTACAATCTTGAGTCACATCTCTGTGTGTCTGAGGATATATGTGTGTGTGTGTGTGTGTGCGTACCCTGTGTATGTACTGAGACATCTGCTTGGTGCCGCCATCCACAAATCGAATGGCCTTGCCATAAGCGCGCTGCGTTAGATCTGTCAATCCATATTCGACAATGCTTTCCGCAGACGGCGGCAGTTCGCGCGTTGACCAAGTGACAACAATTTCGCTGGCGGTGCGCTCTAGTCAAAGCAGGAGCAGCAGGAGCAGTATCAGCAGCAGTTAACAGGCGGGGAAATGAGTAAACAAAAACGGAAAGAGAAGACAAGACAAAAATGAAAAACAAGCTTGACTTGCGGGCCGAAATATATTTGTTTAAATTTGTGTTTGTATAAAAGCAGTTGGTGCAAATAATTTATATTTAAATTTGCTTTACGACATGTTTTTCGATTTGTTGTTTTGTCCCTCGCATCGCTTATCGCGAGACCAAAAAACAAAATTTTTGAATTGAACTCTTGTTAGAGTGTGACCCAATTAGCGTATGATTATGATCCCTATGAAACGAGCACTGTGCAGTAAACATAAAATACTTAGAGATAAGTTCGGAGGATGTAAAAGACGAGAATATAAGGAAAAGTTGACGGAACTAAATAATTTATTTCTTATCTACGGCTTGAATTCGTTTCGGAGCATACTTTTCAATTATCTGCTTCGCTTTTTATTTTGGCAAATTTCTATTGCAGTTGTTTTTGCACTCTTTGTTTGTGTCATTGTTGTTGTTCGTGTTAGGGGCGTTTGTATATTTCAACGGGAACAACTGCAACTGTAACTGCAACTGCATATTGCATGAGTGTATGTACGTACATACATACATATATCCGGGTTGGGTTGGGGGAGTTATTGTCATGTTATCAAGTCTAAGCTATTGCGCAGCAATTTCGACAAAAACAAACGTATTAAAACAATTTAAACGCTGATATCAACGAAATATGCCGGTAAGTTTTAGCAAACATCGCAGTTTGTTTTGTTTTTGGGCAAGGGGTTAAAAAACTCGCGCTGAACTTTAAACTTGATGGTTGCATTTGCCATGACAGCTGTAAACTGTTAAGTACAGCTATACGTATATTTCGCCTTTGCTTAACACTATTCTATTAATATGCAATATATAGTATATATATATGTAATACTAATAGAATACATTTATTAGGTACATACCTCCAAATGCTAGATGCACCTGCTCCGGCTGATAATGTACTATGCTTAAATCTTCCTCCAAATTCTGCTTCCCGTTAATGTCTTCCACCGCCAATTGCCGCTGCACAGTGCTGGCAACGCAAAGTGTTAAAGTTAGAAACAACAAGGTCAAATTAGCCATTGTTGCAGCTCTTTTGCTTTGCTCTTAGACGTTTTTGTAGATATGTGTATTTATTGAGCCACAGTTAATGACATTGCCAATATATTTATAAGCTTCGAATAATTTACGTGTACTTCACAAAATTTATTTTGCTGGCGACAGCAAAATGCAACGCACGAAGACTGTTGAAACGTCCAGCAATTTATGGAATAACAAAGTTCGATTAGCAGCGCAGCTGTTAATAGTTATCGATATATACAGGGAGCGCGATAAATAACCTATTCGATAGTTAACAGAGTGACCAGCAAAGCTGGGCGCATTTATTTTAAAAATCAATTTTGTCGAAAGCAAATGGAAAAACATAGTCGGCGTTGTTTAGTCAGCTTTCTAATGGTTAAAGAATTTTAGTTTGTTTCATTATTTCAAAACAACCTTTTGGCAAAACAACTTCGGAAATAAATTAAATAAAAAAAAAAATAAATACAAAGAACCATGGGTATGTCTGGTTTGTCGGAAGACTTTATAACGTTAACACAGTTAAATTGTGTTCAACAGTGCAGTGCATTAATTTACAACCCAAAGCCGCGTAACTATTTAACGGCCGCAGCACTTTTTAGCGTATATTGCGGCGTAGTTATCTATCGTTCGTATCGCAATCATCAGGCCAAAATGCAGGCTCGCCGTGAGGCTGCGCTGATTACGGCACGTGAAGAATTGCCAGTCTTTGAGGAGTACACCGTTGAAGCACCCACTTTGGAGCAGCAGCAATATCCAGCTGAACCAACCGTTCCCGAGCCAGCACACATTGACGACCCGGCCAGCGACGAGACAAGTTTACCAGCAACACCCTAGGCCAACTCGAAGTTCCACTCCCCCAAATGTTTCAGGATATCGCAATTAATTGAGAAACGATCGAACTTCAGTTATAAGAGAATACATTTCCGATATATCCAAATGAGCTCAGTCAGTGAATAAAAATTCATGGAACATGCATACATATACATATATTATTTATTTATTTCCTTTTTTTTTTGTTCATGCTCGCTAATTAACAATTCTTAAGCAACAATTCTATAAGTTAATTCTACAAAATGTTTAAGGCGATTTGGCGAGGACTTACGAACTAGACAACTAACATTTCGTATAATTAAATAGTATACATACATATGTATATATATAGTATATATAGGTATGTGGATATATATGTTTATATGCATATAGGGAATGTAAATAGTTTTTTCTTGATTACAGACATAAATTGTTGGCCACAATGATTAAATTAACTACAAACTAGAAAACACATTTGAGAGACGATTATCTACTTTTCGCCAGCATTTCCGCTTCCGGTTCCGCTGCCTGGCCCACTTGCGCTTCCGGCGCCTGGCTTGCGCGTGGCGAATCCTTCGGGCATGCTGCTCTTGCGCTGCGCCTGCGATATTTGCACAATGCGCGACAATGGGGAATGCGTGCTGCTCGTGCTGGGGCGCATTAGCGACGAGGGCAACAGGCGCGACGTTGAGGTGCCCGGCTCATCCTGGCCAGCATTGCCGGCAGCCCCTGTGGGCGATGTGGGCGAGAGTTCGCGTGCCAGAGGCGATGGTCGCAGCGAGAGGCGCCGCTGCAGCGCAGTCTGGGAACTGGTCAACGGGCTGGGCTCCTCGCTGAGGCTGGCACCTGGTGGCGGCGCCTGACCAGGTGGGATCTGCAGAGCTGTCGGACGCACACTGAAGCGCCGCCTGAACTTGGACTGGCCAGTAGGCGTGGAGGTCGATGGTGGCAGCGGTTTCTCGGTGTAGCTGGGTGGCGGCTCCAAGTTGTGTATGCCGGATGGACGACGGGTGGCCAGGCCGCTGCTGCCGCCGGGAGACATGGTGCCCACAATGGTGGAGCGTCGGGCGTACAAACGATTGGCCGCCGTTGCCTGCAGCGTGCGCGTCTGGTCACCCGCAAACAAGGACAGGATGGGCGGCAGCTGGGGCGGATCGAGGCCGGCATTGCCCAGCTTACGTTGCTTCTTGGTCAACTTGGAGCTGGAGCTGGAGCCGCCAGCCGCCGCCGCCTGCTGTTGCTCCTTCTGATGCTCATCGAGCACGGCATGCGTGTGCACCACCTCGAGCGCGCGTATCAGATCCGCTATGGTGGTCTGCTCCAGCACATCCATGTCCTTGTCCGAGGTCACCGAGAAGATGCTGGAGCGCCGCGGCGTTGCGTTGCTCGTCATTCCGCCCGTGGCCGGGAACAGGCTGCCACGCCGGGCCGCAACAGCTGCCATAGCCGCCGAGCCGGAGCCGCGGCGCTGCATCTGGAGTGCAGTTGCTGTTGCTGTGGGCGTGTACATGCTGCCGCGTCGAGCGGAGAGAGCTGGATTTTGGGTGTAGATGGACTCGCGGCGTCGCCTGCCGGCCGCCACGCCAGCAGCAGACTTGCGTTGATAGGGGCCCGTCGAGCCGAAGGTCGCCTGGTCGGAGTCATCCAGATGGAAGGCCGGATTGCTGATGCCTGCATTGCCATTGCTGGAGGCGAGGCTGGTGGTCGATTCAAAGGGTGGTGGCGGACCGCGGCCATTGCGCAAATAGGATTGGCTGGCGCTTGCCGTAACCGTATTGTTGTAGAAGTCCAGCGGGGAGCGCGTGGGCAGCGACGTGATGCCCTCTGGTACAGAGACCACGGACAGCTTGCGCTCCAGATCCTGCGAGGGTCGCTTGCGATGGAAGAGCTTGCGCAGGCCGTCCGGCATGGAGAACTTCTTGACCCGACCAGCGCCAGCCACTGCTCCATTCTTCTTGAGCTGCTCATCGCTGTTGTCCGGCTCCTCGAGATGCACCACATGCGGATCGCTGGCGGCACCATTGAGCTGGCTCTTGTAGCGGCTGTTGAAGGCCTCTTGGATCTGCTGGTTGTCGCCGCTCCAGGTCCATTCGTTGTGATTGTGCGGCGCTCGGAGGGGTCGACGTGGTGGCTCAATATTGAAGTCGGAGCAGGCACGACCACGCGGACGACGTGGCGCCGATAATTCGTTGAGTGTCGAGAAGGACCACTCGCTGGCCAAGATCTGCGAGTCAGAGAATCCATGGTAGCCACCATACATGGCCGCATCATCAGCCTCCGGTGGCGGCGGCTGCACCGTGGCCAACGCCGTCACCACCTTGGCCAGCAGGTCTGTTGTCTGGCGATAAGCCTCGGCCGTCTCGAAGGTCTTCTCCCGATCGAATTTGCTTATCTCCGTATCCGAATTGGCATGCACCATAACAGTGGGATCCTGGGAGGCCAGTTCGGCGCACACGGAAAAGGCGCGCTTCCGACTCGGTATCGGTGCTGGCTCCACACGGTACATGCTGAGCTCCGGGCAGGAGGCGGACCGAGGCACTGTATATGCAAATTCTGTATCGGTGTAAACGGGCTGTTTATATTTGACGATAAATATCGTGTGTGGTTATCGATTATCAATGGCAGAGTGCGTGTAGGTGTGCGTGTTCATTGTTGTTGTTGTACATGTAAAGAAGAGAGCGCAGCATATGGTATTTGTATTAGTGTAAATTTCATATGTTGTTTCTGTTGTTTGCTGTTGTTATTGCTATCTCTGTCACACTCTTGCTAGCCCTGCCAGTGGCGTCTGTGAGTCCCGTTAAGCTTATTTATGTGTGTATGTACATATGTTACTTACGCCTGCGCGCCTTCGGCGGCTGCCTAATCTTAATCTTCGCGTTCTTTCTATTTCGCATTCGAAAAAACTAAGAAAAAAGGAGAAAATATCACAATTGTTAACGGACTTGTCGGGGGGTGATTGCGGTTAATGTTCGCCCGCTTAGTCAAACATTTAGTGAATGCGCAGCCCAATTGTTGTTGTTGTTGTTGTTATTGTTATTGTTGTTGATAGTTGACGCATTGTAAAGACGAAAACATAACGGAAATATGTACATATGTGCGTACCATTGATTAAACACACACACACACACGCTCACGCGCATACTTTATATGCTGTGCTCTTTGTAGTGTGTATGTATTAGTAAATTGTATTAGTATTTGCTTTTTGCTTTGCTTTTTTGCTTTTGTTTTCGAAAGCTTTGCGCACGCAGCTTTCACACTGACGTCGACGCAGACGCAGACGCCGCCGCAGCAGCAGCAAATGCCAAAATGGCGTCCAATAGTTAGGATAAATAGTTTAAGGATTGTTTCGAAAATTAAAACTCCCGCTTAATAGACATACATAAATAAACTTCAGTTAAATATTGTAAAATTGATTATTTTAAACCCCATATGTTTATACTATATATTTACTATGTTCTATAGGCTTTACCTTGACTTTCAGTATATATAGCTCGTTGAGCAGACGTCGTAAATAGCCCACATCCTTGGTAACACCCGTCCATATACGATTCTGTGTCGCCTTCAGATTCGATGAGAGCTGCTGCTCCAAGTAGGCCAGCTTCTTGCTCTGCAGCCCTCTAAACATATGCATTCGATTATGTTAGGAAAATAGAATAGTAGTGTATATATATAGATACAATATAAATTAGTTTTGATGGTAGGTTAGGGCGATGTTTTGGACAGTCCCAGCATGCAAAACATATCATGCAGCACTCCAATTAGACAATGCATTCTCTTACTTACCGCGTTATAAACGTCATTATCATGACCAGGTATCCCAAGGAGAATATAAACCAGACGATCACAAAGATTTGATACACCACGAACCAGCCGCCGAATTCGCGTGGCTAAAGGATCGAAAAACCGTTAACTATAGCCAAACCGAGCGTGGATCGCAACTCACCTGGTTGGCTCCAAATGTGGGCACGTAATCGCCAAAGCCAATTGTCGACGTCGTCACATAACTGTAGTACAGTGAAATCGAATAGGGCCAGCTCTCGAAGTACGTAAACACCCATGCGGGTAGTAATAGGAACAGGGCTATACCTGGTACTAGGGCTATGAACACCGTGGTTATCAATCCCAGCTGCGGTGGCACATAATGATCATCCGAGGACATTTTGTACTTCTTATATCGTCTATAGATGGCCTCAAACTGAAGAGCGAGAGAAATTTAGATATGTAAGAGATATGTATCCAAGTATCTATGTATCTATATATCTTTATATCTATGTATGTATGGACCTCTGATTCTGTTCATCTCTATCCACCTACCGTGCGTCCGAAGTACTCGCCCAATCCGGCAAAGAGTATTCCATTCACCGGTATCCCGATCACCGAATAGACGATCATGATCATGCGACCCGCGAATGTTGTCGGCGATATATTGCCATAGCCCACCGTTGAGCAGACGGTAAACGAAAAGAAGAAGGCGTGATAGAATGTCCACGTATAGGGTATTTCGTAGTCGTCTTTTGTGTAATCCGTAACCGGCTTGCCACAATAATCCGTAATGCGCTCCAAGACCTCGTTTTGTGTGGTCGCATTTTTATCCTCTAACTGCTCCATGAGAAACTCTGTAACGTGGAGAAAAAGAAAGGCAACGAAATAAGTCAAGTCTAAGTTCTAGTGATGTAAGTTATAGCCAGATGACTGATTAGAAAATACCCAAAAATTGTAGCAACACTCGATGCCCATTTCCGTAAGTCCAATGGCATCTAGATAAGTAAAAAGTTCTATTGGAACAGCACTGCAAAACGCAATGAAGCATAAAGTCGAATCAAATCAAATTTAATTAATTCTATTTCACGTGTTCCGGAAGCAAATGGAAAGCGGGCGTTCGACTGATCGTGTTACAAACGCCATTTAACCTTCCGCCTTTCCATAGAGATGAAAGAGGAAGCAAAACAATTGCGACTACAACTATCCGGCTTAGGGTTGAAATCGCAACTGTCAACGTGACAACAGATTGACCTGACCCTGACTCAAGTCGCTGATCGCTGATCACTGATCGCTGATCGCCGATTGTCAATTGTCGCCGCGATTCCGGGTAAGTTTACGGCCGTTGAAAACTGTTTAGAATGCGCTCCACACGGTGGCATGCTTCATGGATCGTAACGATCATTAGGGGCGTACGCAGCTTTGATATTATGCAAAGATATGAATTCTTATAGGTTGTTTAGGACTAACTTGAAATATTGCAGAGTCGGCCTATATATTTATATAGATCTATATACTTAAAGATGCATAAAATGATCTCCAGTTGATCTGCCTTTCGACTAGCTCATAGTTGATCTTCAGCATCAACTAAAACTAGTTTTGCTGAGAGATCCCTTACTAACATATATCGATATATCGATCTCTCGTTTCGAGTTGTATCCATCGCTTACTTAGTCACTCACATATATAGCTCCATCGTTTGTATATGCTATATCTGGTCTTGGGTGCAATTCGTCTGAAATTAACTGAGTGCAATCATTCAATAAACCCTAAGCCACACAGGCAAATGCAGCGAATGACAACAATTTTCTAGCCGTAATCTTTTAACGAATTGCATAATTCAATAAATGCGACAGACAGATATTTAACAAAAGCCTTCCCAGTGGGAGGCTCGCTGTTGTTGGTTCGCAATTGTGGGCAATTCACTTTTCAACGATCCCAGTGCAGTTCCATCCATCCATCTAGATAGTAATAGTAATCTCTATCTCCATCCCTTTTTCTCCCCTCTCCCTCCCTCTCTCTCTCTCGGTCTATTTCTATTTTTCCAGCATGAGTTCTGATATCGTAGTATTGCCTTTTGTTGTCATCCGGGTCTTTTTTTTTTTCTTTTTTTCTTCTTTTTTTTTTGATTGTGATTGCGGGCAATTTGTTCATAGACGTCGATCATTAGCACAAATTCTTGTAAATCTTTGAAGCCCAACTAACGGCACAAACTAGCGAACATTAATTGAGATTAAGTTCTTGGATGGCGTTTATCTTGTTGATGTTTTTCGTGTTTTGTCTCTTGATGATTTGGGGAGCGACGAAAACGTTCAAATTGATCAATTTAACTGTTGAGCGTGAGGTCAATGAGACAGAGCGAGTGAGAGAGAGAGAGAGCGAGAGAGAGAGAGACGGGTGGAGATCTAGGAAAGAAATTTGAAAATCTGTAAAAGCTTAAAATAATTCTAATGAAAGATCACTTGAAGGACTCTAAATTAAGTCGAGCAAGATCAATTCATAATAGACAAGAAAATACAAATGAAAACGTATGAGGATAGATAGTTGATCTTCAAGTTGAGAGTTCTTCAAACACTTCAAGCTCAATCCCATACTTGTATAGCTCGAAAGATACTAGACTGATATGCAAAAAGTAGGGACAGTACTTAGATCAAGCTCTTATGGACGTTTCAATCGCGAAAGATCAAAGCCAGCTAAGATCGCTGATCTTTCAGTACATATTGAGGGGGAAGATTCATTGAATGACAACTAGATCACCAGGGTCAAACGTGTTTCATTCCCTTATCAGTGACGGGGCTATCTGAGGTGATTAACTGTAAATGCCAACATCACATGTTTGTGCACACACTTCCAAATGATATGTGATCCAGGGTCTTATGGCAAGCGCCACATAGGGTTCTACGAAAGCGCAATTGAAGTACTTTTGGAAGCCCAATAGCTTAATATTGAAATCGATATCGAGTGCGAACATAGTCTAGGACTATGTGTATATGTGATAAGGAAAGGCCATTTTAAGTCGCAGGTCAAAAGGGGGATCAGTGCATAAAGCTATAGATTCCGAGCTCATTGATCGTGAAAACTGTTAACGGATTTAGCTCAGACGACTGAATTGTATATGTATAGACTGGAATGACTCTTGCATTGCGCAATAGAGATCGTGTGGCCGTTTAGCTCGACTGGCAGATACCCTGCGATCTGCCAAGTACGGCAAAGGCGGGGCAGAAAGACAGACAGGGCGGATCACAGATGAAGGGAATGTTAGATATGATAGATAGACCAAGAACAAGAGGAATATGAAGAGGGGCAAGTATGAGCAGAGAGAAGGGCAGATGATAGATCAAATTCAACTAGATCAGCTCGGATATGTATAATCATAGATACATATACATATGCATACATAAATATAATGATATACATACATACATATGTATATATGCCATCATATAAGAACCCGATCTGATGTTATAATACGAGTGTAATATAAACTTGAGCAATTTCTATTTGGAGGTAATACACTCCGAATTAACTTCATACGTATAAATATGTATATGTATGTATATAGAGTAATATATGTATATCGTCGCACGTCGTGGCTGGACGATGTCTAATTGGCGTTTATAGTTTATTTATCTGAACAATTAGCACATTTTTATGTGCTATTTAAATTCGATTTTATTGCAATTATAGTGGAATAACCCTCAAAATAAATACGATCGCGATCAGTGTGTCTGATATCCGCACACACACACGCACACACACACAGCTGCAGACAGAGACAGATATGTAAATCACATTCGTATCAGTGCAATTAATCACGAATCCGATTCGCACACTTGCTAACTTATAAAGCTCATATTCCCCTCAAAATTTACGCACGTTTGGCAAAACGAAAATCCAGTCGAGTTAGGTCATTTCTTGTGCTTTTCACTTTTCAGCCCAGTCACACCGAACTGGCTGTGCTCTATAAATACTACCCCTACACATACATACATACATCTTTAACGTTTATGCCATGCAGTTCATGACCAAGTAATTAGCACATTAAGTTGGCTGCGCTTCAGCTGCGTGCGGCTGAGAATCAGACGACTTTTACGACGTGGACTGATAAATCCGTTTATATTTTGCTAATTTCGTGAACTGATTTCGTTAGCTAAATATAGATTGAACCAAAGTTATGCCGTGCCACATTAAACCATGAAGTTAGCTATTTTGCTTGGCCATAACTGATCAATATCGACTGATATATGTATATGAATTTAGCCAAGTTTATGCCATGCAACTCGTGAAATCGGATTGGCTTCAGTAAAGCAATGCTTATCTGCAAGACTAACTGAGATTACTTTGAATTGCGTTTGATTAGGTCATAAAAATGTTTATAGGCTGAAACATGTTCAGGCATGAATGCTCTATGGAATAACAGAGGCGAGTTTCCTCCAGTGTGCAATGTGAGGTTCTTGCCACATAATATGCTTTCATTATATATACTTTAATCGTGATCTTCATTATAGTTTTGGCTGTGGCTAAATTGAGTCGGGTTAATCTGATATCAGGCGATACTTCATTCAACCTATCAGCTCGAAATGATTGATCAAACTGTCCAAATATCGATTTGACCTACATTCGTGCCTGTAGGAGGGCCAAAGTGTTTGCCAAAGTCAAGTTATCCACACTCGTTAGATGCGACGACCCTATCTTTGATGGAGTATTTTTTTTCGGGGCATTTGTGGGGAACTACGCAAGTAGCTGCTAAAATTGTTTGTTTTCTTTTTTGGCCAAGAATTCGTGGCAGACAGTTGAAGTTGTTAGATATCACATGGACACGAAAAATGCGATCATAAAATGCTGGAGACTGGAGACTGATGATAGCGACAGCTACTGTCTATCTATCTATCTATCTATCTATCTATCTATCTATCTATATATCTATCTATCTAT
>NW_022046170.1:2798-65774 GCF_001654015.2 Drosophila navojoa | reverse complement strand
GATCAAGACTATATATACTTTGTGGGGTCTGCCACGCCTCCTTCTGCCTGTTACACACTTTCAACAAGCTCATTAGACGCAGATTTCCCATTTTCAATGGGTTCGTATAAAAATCAGATTCACATAAAGATTTTTCCCGATACAGATGAGGACGTATAGCGTAAAGGTCAGACTGAAGTATATGTACATATGTATGCATTTACATACATAAATATCTAGTACTTTCACTTGCAGAGAAGCAGCTAGAAACAAAACACCGAAAATCGACGTTTATCAATATTTTGATGGAAGCAGTATAAAGTCTAGTGTTATCACACACACACACGTCTCAACAAGCAATCGATATTTATAGGAATATGTACATATATAAGGAGTTGCAACAAAAGCATATATGTACATATGGATATGCTTCAACGTATGTTAGATTTGTCTTATAGAGATAGATCTGTCCCATCAATATTTATAGACTGAAGAAACGGCATTTGTCAGCCTGTTCTTCAACCTATGAGTGGGTACAGGGTGTCCATATACTTACCTGCTCCGGGGCGCAATATTTAGGAGGCTCCACACAGGCCTGGGATGGTGCTGGTTTCAATGCAGCCGCTTCCTGAGTGACCTTGAGGAAGTGAAAGGGCTTTTGAGAAGAGCGAAAGAGACACAGATATAGAATGCGGACTCACCTCAATCTGTGGTGCAGTAATGTAGCCGACCGGAGTCGCTGCTTGGCTAGTGGGCGCAGAGCCCGCCTTGCTGCCCGGGTCAGCCTGCACCGGGGCAACCTGCACTGGGTCAACCTGCACTGGGTCAGCTTGTACTGGGTCAGCTTGTACTGGGTCAACCTGCACCGGGGCAACCTGCACTGGGTCAACCTTCACTGGGTCAACCTGCACTGGGTCAACCTGCACCGGGACAACCTGCACTGGGTCAGCTTGTACTGGGTCAACCTGCACCGGGTCAGCTTGCACCGGGACAACCTGCACTGGGTCAACCTGCACCTGGATATCAGCTACCGGACCCCCATTTATATAGACGTTCTGGGGGGCATTCGGTTTGTTAGAGTTGTTCTGCTTGTAGATGGTGACCATTAGCTTCTTGCTCGTACGGGTGATGTAGACGTCGCTGGCCACAGCTATGTCGATCTCGAGCAGCTGCGACTCGGCCTCGGCTGGCTGCTCGGCTGGCTCCTGGGCTGGCTTCTGGGCTAGCTGCTCGGCTGGCTGCTCGGCTGGCTGCGCGGCCGCTGCTGCGCCAACCACCAGATTGCTGCAGCACGGGTAGCAGCATTTCATGCAGCACTCGGGCTGCTGTGCTTGTGGCGCGAGCGCTGAGGGTGGTGCAGCCGCACCTGGATCCTGCTGCATTGACTGCTGCGATGCCTGATGCATTTGCACTTGCATCGGCGCCTCTTTGAAGGCCAGCATTTGCTGCTGCATTTGATGCTGCTTCTGCTGCTGCAATTGCTGGAGCAATTGCTGCTGCTGCAGTTGGTGCTGCAGTTGCTGCTGCTGCAGTTGGTGCTGCAGTTGCTGCTGATGCAGTTGGTGCTGCATTTGCTGCTCTACTTGAAGCTGCACTTTCTGCTGCATTGCCGACTCCATTTGTGCCTGCATCGGCTGACGCATTTGCTGCTGTTGAGCTTGATGCTGCATTTGCTGTTGCTGCATTTGCTGCAGCATTTGCTGCTCTACTTGATGCTGCACTTGCTGTTGAATCGATGCCTGTATTGCCGGCTCCATTTGCGCCTGCATCGGCTGACGCATCTGCTGTTGAGCTTGATGCTGCATTTGCTGCTCTACTTGATGCTGCACCTGCTGTTGAATCGATGCCTGCATTGCCGACTCCATTTGCGCCTGCATCGGCTGACGCATCTGCTCCATTGGCTGCTGCATCTGCATGCGATGCTGCATTTCACGATGAATTGTCTGATGCTCTGGCTGTTGCAGCGCCTCCTGAATTGGCTGATGCACTGGTGGATGCACTTGTGGATCCATTGGCTGACGCATTTGCATCTGCAATGCGTGACGCATTTGTTGATCCGTTGGCTGGTGCATCTGCATAGCCTGATGCATTGGCTGGTGCATTGCCGACTCTATTTGCGGCTGCATTGGCTGCTGCGTCGGCAAGTGCATCTGCTGCTGCATTCGTCGAGCCATCGCCTGATGCACTTGTGGATCAATGCGGTGCTGCACCTGCATTGCGTGCTGCACATTAGCGGCCCCAAGCAACTGGCCGCCATTCGGTGGCACTCCATTCGCCTGTGCTCCAAGCACTTGTGGTGAGTTCGGTGGTGCAGCGACCAACTGCTGTACCGACTGATTTGCTTGATTGTACGGCTGATTGTTGTAGGCCGCCGACTGATTGTCCGGCTGATTGGTCATCTGCATCGCCTGCACCGGCTGCACCGGCTGCACTGGCTGCACTGGCTGCACTGGCTGCACCGGCTGCACCACCTGGTACGGCTGCTGATAGACGGGCGGCGCTGGCACCTGAGCATGTGCCTCCACAGCAGCTTCGGCGGCTGCGGCACTTGCATTGCCCTGCTGGTAGTAAAATAGCTGCCCCTCATACGTCGGCTGCGGCGTCACCGGCACTTGCACGGGCGGAGCCCCGCCCTCCACTGGCTGGTGCGAGTTAAGTGGCTGTATGTTACTATTATACCAGACGCCATTGTGAAAAAAGCCATTTGGTGGAAGATTTTGCATAGTCATTGCCTCTGCTTCTTGCTGCTGCTGCGACTGCGCACGCGGCACCACGTGCCCGCGGTAGGAAGCTTGCGGATGCTGCTCTGCTTGGTAAATATGCATTGTACTCACGATCAAAAAAAAAACTGTAGAAAAAACCGAGTCTTATAGAAAACTATAATTGAGTTTAGATACAATTTTAATTTTTTTCCGAGTGCTAAGCTTGCTGAAAAATCACAATCGAAAAGCTGAGTACTGACACCTCGTGGCCGAGCATCGACTGTGCCTTGACTAACACTGCGAGCAAAATGAACTCAAATTGATTTTCTGCATACCATTACAGATTAGAATTGGCATTAGCCAATACTGGCAAGCAAAATCAAATGTAATATCACTGTTTGGTCAGTGGTAATATTTAGAAATTCATAATATAATTTGTTTTTATTTTATATCCGTCAGATACATAGATATTTATTGCGATCGATGCCATTTTCAATTTATATTAAAATTAATATTTATTAACCTATGTAAATTAACATAACTAAATACGATACCCATTCCCCTCCCACATCGGAAGCGCAGCTAACTTCAATTGGCATGCTCACTCTCTCGCCCGCTCACTCCCACTAACGATGCCCATCAAGCTTCAGCTCGACACTCTGCCGTCGTCATCTGTCCTCCTCACTCACATTGAAGCATAGACTTGCGTCCAATTAGGATTCGATTTTGCACACGAGTCTAGCTTCTGCGGGACGCTTCTCTCTCTCTCCCTCTCTGTCCCACTCACTTGCCAAATTATCAACACGTGCAGTGCGATTTCTACATATTTCATTTAGTCCGATTTTTATCGCTTTATCTTTCAATAGTGGGCATTTTTTAGCGTAACTCACGACGATGCCTAGATCAGAGATAGCCAAGCAAACTATTACGCTATATTAATGCACTACAAATAACTTTCTGCCCGATTTGATGTGAATGCAATTTGAACAAAGAATCAAGTAAATCTTAGCTCTAAATTAATTTTTATTTTTTTTTTTATTTTTTTGTATTTGTTTGCTTCGGGTCGGGACAAAATACGATAAATGTACAATGCACCACGATCAGGACCAGGGGCAGGGTCTCGGGCCAGGGGCTAAACGTTTAGTCGCATTTGCATATTTAATTGTCAAGAAAATTACAAGAATTTGGAAAAGAAAATCCAAAAGTTTAGACATAAAAATGCGCATTTAGAGCGAAATGAAGGGAAACTATAGAATATTGTTATTGTTGTTGCTGTTCATAAATCTAACCTCGCGACCGCAAAAGCCATTGGCCAAACGAATAAGAAAAGGAGGCCGCTGTAAAGAGGGTTGGCTCCGTCTTCCCTATGCAAATGAGTTCCATAAACGGGACAGCAAATCTTTCTCACTCACACACACAGTCTCAGTCTCAGTGCGCGTCTCCGCTGGAAGAGTTTGTCAAGCATTTGACAGTTGCTTAGGATCAGGTTCCGATGCAAAACATTAAAATTAATGCATGGCTGCAATTAAATTTGAATAAAATGTTAAGTTTATTGAATCTTACTCGCTCGCTCGCTCGCTCACTCTCGGCCTTACCCAAACTTTAACCCCTTTGCCTAAATTTTTTTTCTTATGTAATTCTTAATTGATTGGCCCAAGGCAAAACCAGGCAGGCAGGCAAATAAATTTCCATACTTACTTTTTTCCACATGAGGCAACACACAGATGCAGCTTTGCCTTTGCCCTGAGTAAAACATTGTCATTTAGCTGCGCCGCAGCTTTCCCCTTTTACATTGCTCCTTATCTTTGGCTGCACAGCAAATTTCATTTATGCACGCTAACGCTATCTTTAACTCACTCCCACTCACGATGCGCAGCTGGCTACTTGAACAAGTGCTATTTCTGCCGCTCTTCCCATTCGTGCTTCGATTTCCCCTTCAGCTAAGCTAGATAGAAAGATGCTTAGTTACGAACGCTCACACTCTCTTTAACCCACTCCCACTCACGATGCGCAGCTAGTTACTTATACACATGCTATTTCTCCCGCTCTCCCCATTCGTGCTTCGATTTCTCCTTCGGCTTAGCTAGATAGAAAAATGCCTAGTTACGCGCGCTAACACTCTCTTTAGCTTTCCCCTTTTACATTGCTCCTTACCTTTGGCTGCATAGCAAATTTCATTTATGCACGCTAACGCTCTCTTTGACTCACTCCCACTCACGATGCGCAGCCAGCTACTTCTACCCATGCTATTTCTCCCGCTCTCCCCATTCGTGCTTCGATTTCCGCTTCGACTTATGTAGCTAGATAGAAAGATGCTTGGTTACGCACGCTAACACTCTCTTTAACTCGCTCTCACTAACGATGAGCATGTTAAGTTTATTGAATCGTACTCGCTCGCTCGCTCTCTGCCTTACCCAAGCTTAACCTCTTTGCCTTAATTTTTTTATGTAATTGATTGGCCCAAGGCCCAACCTGGCAGGCAAGCCAGCAAATTTGCATACATACTTTTTTCCACATGAGGAAACGTAGTGCAACACATAGATGCAGCTTTGCCTGTGCCCTGAGTCAAACTTTGTTTGTCATTTAGCTGCGCCGCAGCTTTCCCCTTTCACATTGCTCCTTAGCTCTGGCCGCATAGCAAATTTCATTTATGCACGCTAACGCTCTCTTTAACCCACTCCCACTCACGATGCGCAGCTAGCTACTTAAAGAAATGCTATTTCTGCCGCTCTTCCTATTCGTGCTTTGATTTCCCCTTCGGCTTATCTAGACAGTAAGATGCTTACTTACGCACGCTCACACTCTCTTTGACCCACTCCCACTCACGATGCCATCTAGCTATTCATACACATGCTATTTCTGCCGCTCTTCCCATTCGTGCTTCGATTTCCCCTTCTACTTAGCTAGATAGAAAGATGCTTAGTTACGCACGGTCACACTCTCTTCAACTCACTCCCACTCACGATGCGCAGGTAGCTACTTCTACACATGCTATTTCTCCCGCTCCCCCCATTCGTGCTTTGATTTCCCCTTCAGCTAAGCTAGATAGAAAGATGCTTTCTTACGCACGCTCACACTCTCTTCAGCTCGTTCTCACTAACGCTGCGCAGCAAGCTTCTAGTCGCACACTACTTATCTCCTCCTCACTCCCACTTACGCAGTCTCTTCCGATTCGCCCACTAGTTGACAAGTACGCAGGCAGGCAAATATTTGAGCAGTTAGTTTCTGGGAAATACATTCATTTTCTCTCGCTCTTTTTCATGTAGCCTTACCATACTCAAGTTTCAGCTTTAAGCACTCTCCCACTCATGACCGCAGTCCAATTGGATAATTTCCAATTGGAAAGCAATTAGCTAATGAGAACTAGATTTTGCACGATTATTCGACGCGCACTGTTAACCGCACGCATTTTTCAGACTTTCGATACGTGATATGATTTATAATTCACCTCTGCCGAATTATCGAAGTTGATTTGCAGGATTTGTCATGCAACTAAGATTATTCAAAGAAAACAAAAGAAAGAAAAGAAAATCAATTATGATTGCATATATTATTGGCCATCCGTTGGGCTGTAACAACAGAATCTCTCGTTGTGCTTACATTGTATAAACATATTATGTGCCGTTTAAGCGTTATTTTGGTAACTTTGGTCTGTATTTGCAGGAGCTCTCTCAATCTCATTTCCTTTCTCTCTCTCTCTCGCATCTATGTGTCTTTCTGTTTTGCTTTCGCTCGCTCTCCCTCTCCCCCTTCTTCTCTGTAGCCCTCCCTCTCCGCCTCTCTGGTCAGTGAGTGCGTACATTAATCATAAGAACAGGAGCAGTTAGTGGTTGGGTTTATCGCTGTTCAAGGATCTGCTAATGACTGCGTTGTCCGAGTGCAGAAAATCAATTAAATTTATGAAAACCCCTCAACTGTTTACCATGCATCTAATGGTGGGGGGGGCCAGGAGAGTCGTCATTATGCTGCCTGAAGGACCTTTGACAACCCTCAGCCTAATGATAAACTGTCAAAGGCTAACGTCGAGCACGATGCATATCGCACCACCAGCACCGCCAGCAACCACCACCTCGATCAGCGACCCACGACCCACGCGTCTAACACATTAGCACAAAAGTCGAACTGCAAGTTTATGATGGCAAATGAAAAATTTGTTTAGCTCTTTTACAGATGTTTTACCATCGGGTTAATTTCTAATTTTATGACTCTGGAATTTCGCCGCTGCCACCCGCTCCACCCCCGTTGACAACTGTCAATTAGGGCGCAGCCAGGAAGTCGAGGCACTTGCGACAAGCTCTTAACAGTTATCTGAATGCAATTACAACGGATCCATTAGAGCTACTTGCGGCGAGGATCGGAGGACAGCGAACACATAGATTTCCATAAGGGGTATATCCCAGTCCAGTGCAGTTCTCTGGGTGTCTAGCTGGCTATCATCATCGAAGGGTCTGCAGTTCCAAGAGCTCCAATAGTACTCAACTTTATATGGGATCGGCTTTAGTTGGCATCTCAACGTGCGCCTCTAGTTCGACCCTTGACCTCTCGGTCGCACTCCTCGTTCTCACGTCTCTCGTTCGCTTTGTCCAAACTCTTCTTTGTTGTTGTTGTTTTTCCGCTCGCTGCACAGCAAGCCAAAAGTTTTCGCACACTTAAAAAAAGCAAAAAGATTTATTGGCAAACACACACACACACACACACACACACATACAGATGCACTCGCATTCGCACTCGCACATAAATCTCAATCTGTCTCGAGGAATGCGAATTGTGAAATCGCGCCAAATTTTTAACCACAAATTAGTCAATAAACAATGGCTAAAGCGGTCATGGGTTAATACGTTTCAAATCAATTGCAATCGGGGCAAAGGTTCGCCTGCCTATGCCCAGCCACATACATAGACCTCAACATCAGAGCAAAAAGGGTTGCACACACACACACACGCACACACACAAACTGCAGAGATTTCAAATGGCAAATGCATCGCATGGAGGAGGGGGCAGGGGTTGCCAAAGTCCAAATCAAACTGTAAATGCGCTCAAAGTGAATGAATAATTCGACTATATATCAAATATGCACGCATCAAAAGGGTTTATTTGCCAATTTGTAGATTATTTATTGTCGACATGGCCAAGTGTAGCTGCTTATGGGGTTCAGCAATTCCATAAAGATCTATAAAAGTACAGGAAAGATATGATCGAGTGATATTGATGAGAATTCGATTTAAATTTAGATGGAAAATGCCAATTGGAATGCTTATGCTAATGGCAATAATAATGACAATGTTGCCAATGATAATGCTAATATATATGCTAATGCTAATGCTAATAGACAACTAATGCTAGCTCTACTTGTAAAGCTAATGCTAATGCTGCGAATGTTACATATATCAAATGCTAAATATATTTGCAACAACAATGATAATGATGGCGATAATGATGATGATGATGATGATGATGACAACAATTACAGCAATAAATTACAGCTAGACTTGGCTTCCGTATAAATGCAATCGCAATGGAAAGATCTATTTTCCCAGGCTTCAGTGCTTGGGCTACTTTTCGCACAGCCAACGGCAATTAGATAGAGAACACACACACACACACACACACACATACACTGGAGGCTTTTGTCCGTCTGGCGGCTGAGATTTATGTGACAACTCAATCGCGGGGCCAGGGCCAGGGCCTGGGCTGACCGTAAGGCTGTTTACATCCAGAATTTATGTCACGGAATCAATTGTCCGACACGGGGGCAATAAAAACAAGCGCAAGCGATAAAGGCAAATTCCGGATAGGTGCTGGTCCGCCCTAGGGCAGCTCGACATTTCGGCATCTTACAAGGCGTCCGCAATCCCGGACACATCGCGCGCTTGCATAATTTTCCAGCTCAGCGGGCCGCTGGCGCTGACTGATCGTCGTCGTCGTCGTCGTCCTGTCCGATTGTCCTGCGACGTTGACAATGCATAATGAAGAGGTCAGCGGCGTTTGTTTTGGTTGATCCGGCACGCCAGTTAAAGGATTAACTGGGCCGCAACATGGGCGCGAACTTGCGGTCGATCGCGGACAGCTGCCGCCGCTGCTGCTGCCGCCGTCGCTGCTACCGTTGCTGCTGCTGCTGCTGTGATATCCTGCTCAGCGCTTAGTGTGCATGGCATATCCTTTGATTGGGCAACAGGATGCGCCGTGGCTGGCCACAACAATCGTTTGTGCCCAGTCATGTCCTGTCGCCCCACATCCTGCGCATGCATGATAAATGATTCGATTTTCCCATTCACAGCCCACAACATTTCCCACACTGTTGACAAAAATCGGGAGCAAACGCACACAAAAACATTGCTCAAGCATGAAGAATCGACGGAATCCCGAAAATCCTGCAGGACGGCCGAGCCAGGACGCTCTCATACCAAGACTTTGCCTGAAAGGCACAAAAGTTAATATGTAACCTTCTATTAGGGAGAGACTTGGCTAGGAATGTACATTGATATATATGTAAGAGCGAGAGAGCGAGCATCTATCTCTAGCTCTATCATATCAATGGAATAGAATGGAATAGAAATTCATTAAAAATGCATAAACAATTTGGTAAACTTACTTAAGTCAAGACAAGTTCATTCCAGAGTAAGCAAAGATACATACATACATACATACATACATATATTGATTATGATATGGTATTCAGATCCTGGTCAGCGTTCGCCTGGGAGAGCGCGCAGACAGCTTCCAAAGGGTTCTCCAGTCAGTCAAACACAATTAAATCCAATTGTGAAAGGGTCGCAGCGGCTACTTCCGAGCTGAGCTGAGCACAACAACAACAACAAAATGTATGGAAACCTTTTAATGCTGTTGTTGTTTTTTTGATGTGATGTGCATTCATGTGCATGTAAATAACTTACATGCAATAAAAATCAACCTTCGTTATGGTACGGGACAGGGGCCAAGGCCGGGCCAGCAGGGCTAAAGCTAGGGGCTGGGGCAGGAGCAGCGGCAGCGGCAGCGGCAGCGGCAGGGGCAGGGGCAGGGGCCAAGACTGCCCGCGGGCTGGTTTCTTCGGTTTGACGGACAACCTCAACGCATATCGCGATGCAATGTTTTCTTAATTAATTTCCGTTGTTTTCCTTGGCAACAGAATCCCGAAAATCGAGAAAACTCTCGCTCTCTCCGCTCGACCTATGCCGCAGTGGCTATACCCTAAAAGATGCTAAGTTTGGTATTATAATAATTTCATTTTACATGCCAAATTCCAATATGATATTTATGCGCAGAGCTGTTGACAGATTTGATTGTATTTGATATATTATACTATATGCAAGCAAGTGTATCTATCCACTGAATTGCACAGTAATATCCGCACGGAGAGCTGAGTTCGCATAGGTCAGTTGAGCCTAAATCGAGCATTCGTAAGGGAATCCTAATGCATACTTGCTCACATAGCTAACACGCTCGCCTGGCAAGGGTATTTCTCCACATACACATACATATACACACATACATGTGTGCATAAAAAAGGGGTTCCACGATTTTCTCGATTAGCCAACGTGCTGCAGCGGGTCAATGCTCAGGGTAGCGCCTGGCCTAATCCAATTACCGATTGACCGCGCGCTGCTAACGCTGCAAGCGCAGCGAGCACGCCTGCAATGCCTAAGACATTACTACGCCGGCGTCGCTGTCGCAGTCGCAGTCGCAGTCGCAGTCGCAGTCGCAGCCGCCGTCGCAGTCTGGCTGGCTGATGATGACGTCTTCGCTGCATCCAGACAGCTGTCCTTTGGGTGTTATTTGCTGCCGAGATTTTTCCGCTTTTGCCATTGTTTCGCCGCGCCGCCTGCCTCAACTGTCTCTGTCTCTGTCTCTGTCTTTGCTGTTTCTTCCACACATTTCTTTAGTTCTGTTTTGTTTTCCTTCTTTTTTTTTTGCAGCAGCAGCATTTTGGCATGTGCCGTTCTTTGTCTGGCTCTGCAGCTGCTGTCGCCGACGCCTTTGCTGCTGCTGCATTGTTGCGCATTCCGTCTTTTTGTTCAATTTGTGTAAAATGCGCCAATTATGCTGCCTATTACCGTTAGCAATAGAAAACGAAAGACGAACGAGCGGCGAGCGAATGCACTGCAAAATCAAATACAGCTGCGCAACGGCTCGCCCACTCTCTCTCTCTCTCCCTCTCACTCTCTCTCACACACTTACGCTTGCGCACGCTCATTTTTGCCCGTGTAGCGAACGAGTGTGAAAAGAGAGCGAGAGCGCAGAAAAGCGCAAGCGCAAGCACAGCATTGCCAGCTCACTGAAAAGCTTGCCAAAAAGTACTCAAGTGTGGCAGCTCGGCAACACTGGCCGCCACTTTTATTCCAATTGCACACTTTTGGCAATTTTTTGACTAATTATGAATGACAAGCATTTAAAATTGCTGACCAACCTGTACAGTGTGACCAGATGCAGCTCAAAGCACATGAATTTCCGCATGAACTGTTTGCTTTGGCATGCAAATGACAGATTTTGATTAAGCTTGAAAGGTAGCAGAAATTGTATTTATTATGTATGTATGTATGATTGTGTGTATGTATGAATGTATGTATGTATGTATGTATGTATGTACGTATGTACGTACGTATGTATGTATGCATGCATGTATGTATGTATGTATGTAGGTATGTATGTATGTATGTATGTATGTATGTATGTATGTATGTATCAATACTGTGTTTACTTGCACATACACACATATTGTACGTGCATATACATATGTACATATGTATATATATTTATGTATATGCCTGCACGCACAATATACATATGTATGTATGTATGTATTTCAGTAAATATCGAACAGATTTGGCCTTCCAGTCATGATCTATGTATGTATGTATGTACATACTCCATATCTGAAATAATTGACCTTGCTGGGAATGCCAGCTGATTGAGTGTATTTACATATACTACATACATACATACATATACATATGCATACATACATACATATATGCTATATGCTGTTTGTTAAGCTCATTCCCATTGCATTTGCCCCATTCGCTGGGAATCTTTAGCTACTTCAAGCAAATTATGTAAATATTTTGGTTTATTTACTCTGCCCGAGGGCCCAATTGGGCCGATCTTGGCAATGGATTATAATAGGAAAAAATGCTCGCCCAATTTTCTTGAGCTTAACCATTTTTTCGATAAGAAATACCCCCTAATTACAAACAAAAGGAGTATTACGTGTCAGGCCCTCCCCTGCCGGCGCCACTCTCGCGCTGCCTTCTCCCGCTCTTCGAATGGCATCGAAGTCTGAAATAAATATTTGAACGGGAGTTTTCATATTTGCGCTTGAGTTTTCATTGAATTTTCACTGGATTTCCCATTCAACCCTTAGCGGCAAATTTGTTTAAACAACTGTGTAAATACTTTCTCTCTGCCCTCTCTCTCCATTTGCAAGGGGCACAGTCAGTTTTTTCATCATTTTGTTCCCAAAATATAAAAAATAATGCTAAGCCGGCAATCAAAATACAAACAACAATTTTAATTCTACCAAAAAAAAAAAAAAAAAAAGGGAATTTCTGGTGTAAAAGTTTTCTATAGTTTCATTGTTCCATTTGAAGCACCTGAATGGGCAGCTACCCCCACCCCCGACACCCTCCCCTGCCGCAGCCCTCACACCACCACCTCCTCTTCGATTTGACTTTGTTAAATTGTGCATTTTGCAACACTGTTTTAATCCCTTTTGATTTTCCTCTTTTGTTTTCTCGTTTCATTTTTTTTTTTCCAGCTAACGGCAACAGGATTCTGCCTGTTCGCACTTTGTTGCTCCAAATGACATTTTCCGTATCACTGCACATCTATTTTTCGATTAGTGCTACAATTGTGATGAGCAGAGGGGGGAAGAGAAGTCAAGAAAGAGACAGACAGAGAGAGAGAGAGAGAGAGAAAGGTAACGAGATGAGAAGAACAGGGAAGAGAGATGAGAGAACACTGAAGAATGAAGATCAAAAGAGATTAAAAAAGATAAAAGACAGAATAGAAAAGATAGAAAGGAGAAGAGAAAAAGACAAGCGAAGATAAAACAGAAGATATATAAAGGGAGGGGGGAAGAGTGGAGACTGCAGAGACTGATTAGCGAACGGGAACAGAAGAAACAAAAGGGAAGACAGATGAGCTAAGGTAAGAGAGAGAGAGAGAGAGAGAGAGAGAGAGAGAGAGAGAGAGAAGGGAGAGAACACATGAGGGAAAAGAAAAGAGAAAAGAATTTCGTTGTCTGTCTGTTTCTCGGATCGCAGCAGGCGCCTCCTGTGACTGGGGCTTGATATTGACATTGTGAAACATAGAGATGTGTGGATCGTTTTAGTAGAATTTCAAATTGTAGCATGTGTATATTTAGTAAATGTAGAATACTCAGATAAAATTCCCAAACTCGATACATGTATATATTTATATTTATATACATTATTTATATTTTGTATCCCGAACCATTTGTATTGATAACGTGATAACTGGAGGAGTGAGAAGGGGAGCAGCGTGGTGAGGCCATGTCCCACAAGTCGATGAGTTCCAAGCATGAGGCGGAGGAGGAGGAGGCCGACGAGGAGGCAGAGGAAACCAACGGGGAGACCGAAACGGACGCGGATACGGAGACCAAGCCGGAAACCGAATCCATATCATCCTCCTGTTGCTCCTTTAGGGTGGAGGGCTCCTCGAGCTCCGGCATCCAGCAGCCCTCTGCAGCTTGCACTGATCTCAGTCTGCTGCTGCAGCTCGAGCGGATGACCCAACAGAAATTGAGCCTGGAGAAAATGAGAGACCAGAAAATGGAACAAGCCGATGACATTGAGCAATTCGCACTTGGCGAAACGAAGAGCTTTAAGTATCGCTGCTACCGCAGCCGATCCGAAATTCCGCTCAGCTACGAGGAGCGGGAGCAGGCACTGGAACTGGAGCGCAAGCAGCTGGCCAAAATGGAGCTGGACAGGAAGCGGGAATGGGAGAGGATGCGGGGAATGGTGGCGTTGCAGGGCAGGGAGGAGCTGGAAATGGAGCAACTGGAAATGGAGAAGGAGCAGGACATCAAGGAGAAGCACCTGATGCGCAAGCTCGCCTCGGAGCAGGAACAATTGATGCAGCTGGATCAGTCGGACTATTTATTCGTGGACCTGGAGCAGGAGTCGCAGCAGCAGCAGCAGCTAATCAAACGAAAGCAGGATCACTATGACAGCATGGAACTGAAGGAGCAGCTCAAGTTGCGGGTAAGGGACCAAAAGGCAAAGCAAAAGGCTCCACACGTTGGCTCCCGCCCAAGCGAAGATCAGGCAAACGTTGACGATGGGAGTGAGAGTGACAAGGATGAGGACAGGGATGAGGATGAGGATGAGACTGCTGAGGTGAGTAAAGATGACGACGCGGTGACACTGCCCCTGGTGACGCCGTACACCTACGTTAACGAGAGCCCCAGCGACTACCGACCGGGAGGCTACCATCCGGTAAAGGCGGGTGACTCGTTCCAGCAGCGCTACTTCGCCATCAGCAAGCTGGGCTGGGGCCACTACTCGACGGTGTGGCTCTGCTTCGACACGGTGCGGAGCTGCTACTGCGCCATCAAGCTGGTCAAGTCGGCGGAGCTGTACGCGGAGTCGGCGCGCCACGAGATTCGGCTGCTGCGGCACATCTCGGAGCTCGACGATCACCCGCTGCGCGACCGCCTGGTCAACATGACGGACAGCTTCAGCACCAGCGGCGTCAATGGGACGCACCAGTGCCTGGTCTTCGACGTGCTGGGCGACAACATGCTGATGCTGATCCAGCGCAGCTGCTACCAGGGACTGCCGCTATACAACGTCAAGCAGATCGCCTACCAGGTGCTGCAGGGGCTCTACCTGATGCACGACCAGGGCCACCTCATCCACACCGACCTCAAGCCGGAGAACGTACTGCTCGTGGCCGACGAGCTGTCGCTGCGCCGCCAGGCCACGGCGGCGTCCAAGAAGTACCTGGACACACACCAGCGGCAGCTGAGCCAGGCCGACGCCAAGCTGAGCAAGACGGCCAAGCGCCGGCTGCGCACCAAGACCAAGCTGAGCATCAGCTTCTTCCAGGCCCATCGCAAGTGGCTGCGCAAGCGCGGCATTGACGACCTGCTCCTGCTGGCCAAGCACGGCCTGCTGACGACCAAAATGGCCCTGGACGCCGTCACAAACCAGCTGCCCTACCTAGCCTACGACGGACCCGCCATATTCTCTGCGGCAGAGGTGCGCCAGCTGCGGCTCGGCCAGGAGCAGTCGAGCGCCGAGCAGGTGGGCGACAGCCAAACGTCGAGTCGGGCCAGGAGGCGCCGCTCGAAAATGGCCGAATCCGAGGGCGTCCACAGCTCCGGCTCCGCCTCCTCCTCGAAGGCGGTCAAGCTGCTCCAGAGCAGCACCGAGAACTTCATGCGCTACGTCCAGAAGTGCATTGAGAACGACGAGAAGGACGAGCAGGAGAGGAGCAGCGAATCGCATCATCTGCACAGCAAGCGCATGAAGACCAAGAAAGGCGCCAAGAAGGCAGCGGCTCAGCGCCAAGCCGACCTGCCCGACACCACCTCGAGCAGCGGCAAGCTTAACATGGGCATGATCGAGCGCAAGGACCCCGCCTTGCAGCCCTGCCCATTGAGGGTGGTCATCGCCGACGTGGGCAACGCCTGCTTCGTGGAACAGCATGTCACCGAGGACATACAGACGCGCGAGTACCGCGCCGTCGAGGTCATACTGGGCGCTGGCTACGACACCTCGGCCGATCTCTGGAGCGCCGCCTGTCTCTTCTGGGAGCTGGCCACGGGCGAGTACCTCTTCGAGCCGAACAAGTGGCGCGGCGACGCCAGCCCGGACGAGGTGCACATCGCTAACATAATTGAGACATGCGGCCCCATACCCAAGGAGCTGATAGCCCGTGGCGAGTACTCGCCTGAAATCTTCAACTCCAAGGGGGAGCTCTTGAATATTAAGAAATTGGTGCCGCATCCTTTGCATCAGGTCCTGATGGAGCGGTACAACTGGTCGCCGCGCGATGCTCGCGAATTCGCCGACTTTCTGAAGCCGATGCTCTGCACAAATCCCCATCGCCGCACCACGGCCTTTTCGGCCATCAATCATCCCTGGCTGTTGCTCAACGATGAGGACGATGAGGACGCGGAGGACGAGGAGGAAGAGGAGGACCCAAACGAGAGCCACGCATAGTGCAAAGCAAGGGAGGGTGGGCCAGAGGCAAACATATGTACATTCGTTTCGAAATTAATTTAAAGCCAAATTCAAATTTGAACGAGTATAGGGTATATATAGATGTTTATTTATTTTTTTTTTTACTTTAAAAATCAATAATGTTAGTTTGAGTCATAAATTTGAGTGCTCTTAGTAATTAGGTTGATATCTAATTTCTAACTAATTGCATATTTCTGTTCATACGCAAACAAGCCAGCAACTTGCAATACACAATATAATTACATATGTATTCATTTGTTAGCTTCGAATTTGAATAATAAACCAGAAATGCGCGTCTACGATATGTGAAATCGACTAAGCCTATCGTTATCGATATTGCTGTGCTGCATTGCACGATCAGGGTGACCAAATTTATCATAAAACATAGAAGAGAGATTGAATTGCATTTACTGCACTGCATAATCTGGGCATATTCTGAAATTATAATATAGAGTCACACGCTGCAACTAATTTTTAGAGCGCCTAATCTTAATTAATTAATTTTTACACATATTACATGCGCAGGTGGAAAAGTTTGGGCTTGCTGGTATAATTGCTCTTTATTGGTCAGTATTTTTCACGTAATAAAGTATTTTTAATGCTCAAGAGTGTGGTCACACTGCGTGTAAAGCTGTGAACTTTGTAACGCTAAATTAGGCGCGAAATGTAAGTGTAAATAAATAAAACATTTAGAATACGAATTCACCAGACAGCTATAATACACGCTACGATATAAAAACTTAACAAAAAGTCCGTGAATGAATAACTCGTTCTGCGTCTTTGTGTGCATTACATAAACCCACTTATTTTGATAACGCTCACTAAACAACAGAGCAGACAGCTAATACGAAAATATTTACCGACATGCACACGCACACACACATTCGCAGTCATTGTCATTCAAGGTTGGATTACAACAGGCAGACGGGGCTATGCGCCAAATTTGAACGGAACGACAGACGGGTCTCGATTGGCTGTTGCGCTTATCACATCAGCTAATACAGATAATGTTCTATGAGTGGGAAATATAAAAGGAATAATAATATTTACAATTGATTAAAATGGCCTATGTATGTGTGTGTGTGTGACCTTGCAGCTGATATAAGGCTTTTTGTCAGTAATTAATTCTGGTCTCTATAGAGACTGAGCCGGGCTTTAAGGCAGGTACGCTGCTACACGTTCAAAAAGAATATTTAAATGATGTGATGTTTGCTTCTACCAAATTTTCTACAACAAAAAAATACTCTGCTACGTTTTGTCATATTTTTCATGTTTTCTAAATTTATTTGTAGATAGCTAGCTGCTCGAATTGTTTTGCATATGCAACGGCCAAGCGCAGTACTGCGCTTTATCGCAACTTGGTCACATTGTTATTAAATGTCGTTAGTCATATTGCTAAGCCGCAGCAATTCTTTATCGAGCGCGTTAAGTAGATGGCGCAAATTAGTCGTTTCGGCAGGAGCAATTACAGCAGCAACAGTAGCCCACGGATATCACAGCAACCGAAGTCGTGGCTTGCCACAGGTGTATAAGCGTTCATATCAGGGGTAAGTGCATACCTAGCTCATAAATGTAGCAATATACATGTGTAGCAGGTGAAATTAATATGTATTAAATACTGACAGATTCCGAACAATGGATACACCGCCGGATGTATTTCAAGGGGTGAAGGACCGCTTCTTTGGTGTAACGGTCGATGGCAACCAACAGGACATTGCTGATAAAGCACAATTTTGCGAAAAGCTGCACAGTAAATTCTATGAAACAAATATTCTTCATTCACATTATAAATACACTATTTGTAGAATCTTTGGACTTTTGGCGACAAAACAAAAATCGCACAATTTGGTTTCGCGTTTACAAGAAGCAGGCCGATTGGGTGCCCATTTTGGCTGAGGCAGGCTTCGATTTTCACCACGCCCGCTCAGGTGTCGTCACCATGTACCTGTGGCTACCCAAGGACGAGCCCAGCAACTTGCCCAGCTATGCACATACATTGCTTGGCGTTGGTGGGTTGGTGATAAACGAAAATAACGAAGTGCTGGTCGTTTCCGATAGGCATGCGATAGCAAAGGACATATGGAAGTTGCCTGGCGGCTATGTGGAGCCGAATGAAAATCTGGTTGACTCCGCTGTGCGTGAAGTCATGGAAGAGACGGGTATACGGACCACATTCCGCTCGATGGTTTGCCTGCGACACTCGCATGGCGGCAATTTTGGATGTTCCGATATTTATGTGATCATTGCCCTGAATCCGCTGAATCTGGAAACCACGCCATGCGAGCGGGAGATCGCGCGTGTCAAGTGGATGCCGCTGGATGAGTACTTTTGCCATCCTCAAGTGCTAGAGGCCAATCGATTGTTCGTGCGTACCTATTTGGATTACCAAAAGCGAGGCCTCGACTTTACCTGCTCTAGCATGGTGCATAGCCTGCTCAAAAAGGAATATAAATTGTATTATGTTGCTCCAGAAAACGATAGTAACGAGGAAGTGCCAAAACTGTAGTGCTATAATTTTAAATTGTGTGTTTTTTTTTTATTTGTACATAGTTAAATGTATAGCAAAAATGTAAACACATTTAGAATTTGAATTCGCTAAACATCGGACTATCGCTTGTGCAGCTAATCGATACATGTGTATGTGTAATGGCAGTGGTAATGGGCCAAAGGACATTTGGCTTATCGCTGCGTCGATACATCGGTAACGGTTTGCCTCCTAGTAGTCAATTGAAGTGTGTGAAAAAGAAAAGTTAAAGCCATTCATCAATAACGTTTTTTATCTTATTTATACTGGTCGTTAATTTACAATAAAATTAGAGATAACTATAAATTTGTTTCTTGCCTTGGGTGGTGATCAGAGGCTTGTTAGTTCTGAGAGTGGCCATATGCGGCAAACGACTCGGCTACGTATTAGACCGAGTGGTATGGGCCCATAGTAGCGCGAATCCGAGCTATTACTTTTATTATCGCCTTCGATCCAAACACAACCATGAGGCACATAATCGGTGACCATCTTAACTTCAGTTGGCTGCCTTGGCGCCGTTTCGGCCTCTATTGGAGTGGGCTTAAGGGTAGTTATCTTTTCACCAGACACGGCCACAATTCTCTTGCATATATATTGGCTAGCATTAACAGGCGAGACTGCAATTATAATATCGCCAGATTGATACTTGCGCCAATATTTTGACAAACGTTCCGTTAGGAGTACATTATCGGAAAACAGCGTTGGCTCCATCGAAGGACCTTTGCACTACAACACAATCATTCGTTGATACATATGTATGTAAATATGTACATAACATTAGGGATAGATCATTATTAACTTACAAGAACGAAGTCCCCTACATACTCGAACGTACAATGAGTTATACAAGCGTATGCGATTGTGTAGCGTGCCAGGGTTCGCAAACGCGAGAGTACTGTGTAGCCCATGCCCATCTTCATGACGGCTCCGCTGCGCCGCGGTCTCTCTTAGTTAATGTGAAATTGTATCAGCTGAGTTGCCGGTGCACCAAAACATATTTAAAATAAATAAATAAATAAATATATTTTAGGGTTTTGTGTAACAAATAAAAAATAGCAACAAATTCTGGTTGGCTGCTTGCATTACCAGGGCTACACAGCACTGTTCGCCAGCTGTGCCGTGCTCGAACTCTATCGATAGTTCCTACCAGGGCTGCACCGCTTATGTACCTGCTGGCTGCCGCTCTTCCTCCCACTAGGCGTCTAAATTCAAAAATATATACACATTCACAATATCGTACGAGTTGAAGCAATAAATGGAAACTCTAAATTTTGCACACACACACAAAACAATAAAAATTCTATTTATTAATCATGTTCAACCACTGACAATCTATTTCAACTACTGTTTTTTTTTTTTAATTTAATTTTTTTGTTTCCATTTGTTCTTGTCAAAAATTTTGACTAATAACGCAAAGAACTTCTACGGATAGTTTATGTAAATATATATCTACATATATATATGTATATATGACCAGGTCTCGGTTTGTATTGCACATTACACATTATATAGTTAAATACATACAGACTATGATCAAGAGAATTCATTCTTAAAATGGATGACATCGAATTCCAATCATTTACAATATAGGATATAAATACATATATATACATATATATTTATATGCTTTATATCATTAAATTAAACTTAGGCAAATAAATACATATATATAAAAAAAATATAATTCTTGAATCACCACAATAATTAAAAATGTAAGTATATATGTATATTAAAATAAATATTAGTAAATATTAAAAAAACAAAAAAAAATAAAAATAAAAGTCAAATAAAATTTATCTAGAAATAATTAGTGTTTGTTTATGTTTTGTTTAGTTATTTGGAATCAAAAGCTGTTGCTTAGTACTTTTAAATTGTTTTCTCTTTCGCTGTTTCATTCTTTAGCTTTCTTTGGCTGTTTCCCTTTTTGGTTTTTACTCCAGTTTTTTGCCAGAGTTTTGGATCTCCGGACTGTGACGTTTCTCTTGGCGCTCGCGAACATCCACAGCTGCCAAATCGATGCCAGCTACGTAGGCGTGCATCACAGAGATCAGAGCCTTCAATATAGCGAAGGGACCCGTGAGGAAGGCCAAAATCTTAAACAACGAAGCGCCTAATACTGATGAGAAAAAAAAAAAATGCATGAAAAATCGACAAGAAATGGGTTATATAGTTATATAGTTACTCAAAGGTCCACTAGTAAAATGCAATAGATAGAGGCAGACGTAGAACAGCTCATTCACGCAGCACATAAAGGTGAGCACATCCTTCTGATAGTAGATGCGCATCACAAAGTTGTCGTTCACCTTGTGCGAGACGCGTCCGACGACAACGCTCCTGAAATGCCAATGTCATATTATAATTTATTTCATTTATTTATTTATTCATTTACGTTTGCATATAGAGCCAGTGACAGGCCACATCGATGGCGATCGACAGTTGGAACCAGAACATATACTCCGGATAGAAATTGGCCAGGGTAACAAGCAAGCCCATTGTACCGCATCGATCCGTCAACTGATCCAGCATAGCGCCGAAGCGGGTGCCTGAAAAGAGCAGATAATTAACCAACGCCTTAGATGAGACTGAGGTAGTGGCAGCTCAGTACGTTGCCTGACTAGGAATTTAGATTTATTTTACTTAAATAGTTCTTGGGAAATACTTCTAAAATGCAGGAGGAATTCGAAATACAATTTGTATATACATACATATTTGCTATATATATACCGCTATCTTAAGTTATACTAATTAAAATGTGGCACTATCTGATATCAATTTGGTACTCTTATGCGGATAAATTGCACAAACAACAACTGGATATGAGTCATATATTCTTTTCGTCCCCTTGATTATTGAGGAAGAGACGAAAGAGATATTGAATATGCTTTGAGGAACTTACTCTGATTCAAGGCCCGAGCGGCATGTCCATCAACGGCGTCCAGTAGTGCACTAATTATATAACACCAACCGGCGACCACATAGTTCGTGGACATGAACCAAAATGCAATAATGGCCAAAACGATGCGTCCATAACCTGTAAGAGACAATTTAAGGCAAAACAATGCGAATTACATACACGCCCGCACACACGCACGCACGCACGCCCATACGCAAACAAACAACTGCAATTCAATTTCCAATCGATAATGGGTCGGTGCGCATGTAGATGGCGCTGTAGGTGACGTTGCTGATTAGCCAAGAGGTTGGAAAGGGACAGGAGGGGGCGGTTAGTGTGTTGCATTTCACAGGCTGCAGCGCCACCAACGCTTGCTAATTGAATTAAGCCAACAATAACAAATCTATGCATACATACTTGTTATTGTCTGTTATCTATACACACTCACACACACACACTCATGCACAGATCGGCGCCCAATGCGTCGCATAGTGGGCGCGTAACCAAAATAATTAATACAAAAAAGCAAATTAAAAAATCACTCCAAGAACAGCAAAGTTGTATGCTTCATGATGCATTGTTTACAGTTTGGCCAAACATATGCAGCTCAGCTACAATGGACAGCTCTTTAATTCAATAATTTGTCTGTTTGTAAAATAAAATTTTTATTTCGCTCACGGATAATTGGTTGCGGCCCATTATATGCGTCACATTTGTTTACTAAACGGCAACTTACCAATCAGATTTGGTACGAATATAAAAATGTTATCGTGCTCGGCAATGGCCATTGTAGAGACCGTTTAGTCAATATTATTGATAAAACGTTTTATCAAATATATATGCTTTAATTAAATGCGTCGCGGCGCGGTAACGTGGCTTGCGCTACAATATTTTTCTACGTTCTGTTCTACGACTGTGCAAAAAATGGCGCTGTATGCATGGGCGCAATCAGCTGTCGATACAGTGCTGGCTAATGCTAAACAGAAATGGCACAGAGAAATGAACAGGTAACACCGCCTAATGCACTAATTGTATCTTGCGATGCTTGCGACAGCATTCACGTATGGATTGTGAACAAACATTGGATTCCAAAATATACTCATAAAGCGACTGCGTGATTATTAATAAATACGATTGGTAGGCATATCAAACGAAATAATCAACCAGATGTGACGTCACACACGTGTAACAAAATTCAACCTGTGTTTGATTTCCATTCTGCAGAATTTATCAACGCTTGCTATGTACCATTGTACAGCACCTGCAGGGCTGTTACTATTTTTTGTTTTTCTTTTGACAAGTTCATTTTATACAAGGAACAAAATAGAATGTCTAAGCACTTGAATAGAAACTAAAAATCATGGAGAAACTACGAAACAATAACACTGCCAGCGCACAGCCGGCTGAGCAACAACACCATCATCATCATCACCACCATCATCATAAACAGCAACAGCAACAGCTCGACCAATACCCAAAGAATCCAGTTGAACAATATCTTCGCGCCTCAACAAAGATAAAGAAAATCGAACGTGTTGTATTCTTCAAGTAAGTGAAACGATGTGAATTCATATGCACACTTTATAGCGAATAATATGAATTTCATCATTTTTACAGGCGCTTTGCTCCAAACGTGGCCGATGTCCAGGCAGACTTCCAGCGGCTGGCCTACAACTTCGAGGATTCGGGTATCATGCAATATGCGGCTATGTGTCATATTGGCTATGCCAAGTGTGAGTCATACGGCGGATCACCGCAGCGCGAGGCTGAGGCATATCTACGTGCTGCACGTGACTTTCTCTTAGCACACAACGAATTCCGACAACTGCACCTGCGAAGCGGCCACAATGGTTTCCGCGAGGGCGCGCTCCATTGCTACAATAAGGCAGCCGAGCATGTGGCCGACAGTGGAGTCTTCAAAGCAGCAGTGCTGCGCGAGCTAAAGCATCTCAAACGCAAATTGGAACGTACAAGCAGCTTCGCCTCGCCTACTCATCAGATCAACGATCTGGAGATTAGCGCCGAGATGAGTATGCAGCGCGAGGACTACCGCGGCGCTTTGCTTCACTTGGATGACATTGTGGACAACATCTATGAGCGGCGCAAGGCCTCAATGTACGGCGAATTGCTGCGTCGCGTCGAAGTGCTGCGTCTTCTATTGCTAATCCATCTCAACTTGCCGCCGGCACGCCAATCACCCGCACACATTAAACTGATTGAATACTATTACACGCTCGCCCAGTATGAGACGCCGTCGCAGCTGATTCACGCCGCCAATCAGCCGACCGAGCGTGCAGGCACCTCGGTGCCCATACAGCAGCAGTATGGCCTGGCGGAGATCGTTTGCGCCTGGGTCGAGCGAAACATGTGTGATCTCAAGCATCTACTGCGTGACTTTGGCGCCGAAAACATTTCGATCAGTCAGCAGGAGCGCCAGCTCCTCAAGACTATTTATTCCGAGCTGTCAAAGATCTACTAGACCCACAGTCCGTTTGCATATTTACATTTTTCCAACATTCCTTAGTTTTTCATCTCCTTTCTCTTTCTGCCAGCACAAGGGCAAAAACTGCGACAGCTGGTGCATTTATCTCTTCCGTATTATCAGCTGTTCGATCTTAGGTGCACATCGCATTCTACTATTCTTCATTTTTCCAGTTCCTCTTAGCTGTTCCAGAACTACTTTACTAGTTCGACTTATTGAGGATCAGCGAGGACAGCCAGATGTATCAGACAATAGATTTTCAGTTTCGAATTGTTGAAGATCGTTTGTGTTTGAGCAGCCTCCCCTCACACCACAACACATCTCACCTTATCTCACTTCATCTTTTATTACCCATACCTCTCACTATCAATTAACTCCGACGTTTAACGCCTGGAGCGAAAGGAAGCACACAAATACAAACTTGTAACATACGAAACGAACAGAAAATTACAAGAGTAAATTTGTAGTATATATGCATGTGTATGCATATATACGAATGTGTATATAGAGCTATTTAAAAATATGTATATGTATATTAATATAAATATACAATAAATATAGTATGCAATATCGCGAGTCTACCAATTAAACTTGTCAACGTGCCTACACGAAGAAAGCAAACGTGTAAACGATATTAGCTTCTAGTAGTAATGTAATAAATCAATTGTAATATTTATAAAAACAAACAACTATGTATACAACTCTCAAGTACAATAAAACGAAAGAATATGTATGTATATTATAAGTATGAATGCATATTATAACTCGAGCTCTTATTTCATTCATTCAAGGCCGCTGAAAAGTTTAGCGCCATTCATGGCGCATTTTATACGAGTTTACATATTTTTCGAAGGATAGAGTTACATACATACGCCATTCAACTCTGCAATGCGATGAGCTATCGGAAAAAAGTTAAGCCTTTTGTTAGGTATAGTGAGCAGTAAAAATGCATAAGAAATTCCAGATGTATTGCTTTTCTAGTTCTCGAGATCGCTGCGCTCAAATGGAGGGACGAACTCAGTTGAGAGTTGTATTAGTGTCTGTTTTCATTCGAATAAATTAACAAACAAAAAAAAACACACACACCTTATTGCTTTATCTATTTGTTCCATGTTTTGTTTTTATTGAATTTAAATTTGTTAGTTGACTTAATTTTTCTGTTTCGCATTGTATTGTATATATGTTTGTTGTATATCAATTTGCTTTCATTGAACAATTTAGTAAGTTACCTTTTCATTTAATAGTTATGTAGTTATTTTTCATTTTTATTTACTCCAGTAAAAACGCTTCGTTTTATTTTCGTATATATAAAAAAAAACATTTACTGCATTTTAATTCTCTAGCAATTTCCAATCGTTTATAAACTATCAAAAAAGTTTGATATATATATATGTATATATACTTATTTTTAAATTTAACTTTTGATTTTGGGAAGGGCAGCGGGCAGTAGCAATTTTATTTTATTGTTTAACTGGTCTTGCAATTTGTTCATAATTATCCAATACATGCACATGATATATATGTATATACATGTGCTTATACATAGATATATATGTATATTTAAATATTGTTTACTATATGTTCTTTATTTCTATTTAGTTTAAGCGCTTCAAACAATTTGAAACCTAGCAAAGAAATCGTTTTCAAAATACAAAATAATATATAAATAAAAAAAAAATAAACACTTAAGCCACAGCTTGTTGTGCACAACATGCCAGAGTGTGGGTGTGTATGTATGTATGTATGTGTGTTTGTGTGTGTGTGTGGCTTAAGATTAAGATCACAAGCATTTGTTGTTGTTTCTATGTTTGTTTTTACTTTCCTTTTGACTCACATTTTATTTAAATTTAAATTGACACAAAAAAACGGAAAAAATTCACCTATAAATTTTTAAGTGTATTGTGTGTGTGTGTGTGTATTGAATGTGTAAACTCAAAAACTAATTTCGCACACAAATTGGGAGATAAAGAGCGAGAGGTGCAGCTGCTGCGAGAGCGAGAACAACGTTTTTCCAGAAGAGAGTTTTCAAGCTGTATTTCAGAGTATACGAGTGTGTGTGTGTTTGTGTGTTGTATGCATATATATATAGATATATGTGCGTGTGTGGGTGTTTCTGTAGCTAACTATTTATTGGCGGCCTTGGCCTTCTTCTCGTTCTCGGAGGTAATCTTATTCTTCAAGTGATCCTTGTAGTCCAAAATGCCACCCTTCCACTTGGTCACCGTCTCCTTCTCACAAACCCAAATCTCTTCAGCAACCTAGAGAAAAGTGGGCAAAGAAGCATTAGCATAATCCTGCTGACAATAATCACCATATATATATATATATATAGCCATACCTGATTGATCAGACGGAAATCGTGACTAACTAGCACCATGCCACCATCGAAATCATTGATGGCATCCGCCAGAGCATCGATGGTCTCCATATCCAAATGATTTGTAGGTTCGTCGAGTAGCAGCAAATGAGGCACCTGCCAGGCCAGCCAGGCAAAGACAACGCGACAACGTTGGCCATCCGACAGCTGGCGTATGGGGCACACCTGCTGCCGTCCTGTCAAGCCATATCGTCCAATTATCTTGCGCATCTCCTCCTTCTCCTTGACGTCGGGAAAGGCGCGCATCATATACTCCAATGGACTAGCATCCAGGTCGAGCAGCTCGTGCAGATGCTGATGATAGCGAGCGATGCGTAAATGTGAGTTCTTACGTATCATGCCAGATGTGGGCACCAGATCGCCGTAGAGCAGCTTCAGCAGCGTCGATTTGCCAGCTCCGTTGGGGCCTACCAGGGCGAGACGCGTGTCCAAATCAATACCAAACTCAAGGTTCTTATAGATCCACGGAGTTTCATCGTTGTATCGGAAGTTGACATTCTAGGGAAGGGGGGAGCGAGCATTCAGTACAGCGACCATAAATATATTTGTCAGTTGGACTCACCTGAACCATAATCACAGGTGGCGGCACCTTGCCACATGATGGGAAATAGAAATTGAGCACCTTGTCGTCGGTCACCTTCTCGGTTAAACCTTGGGCAACCATCTTGGCCAGTGTCTTCTCCTTGGATTGTGCTTGCCTGGCCAATTTGGCCGAGCCGTGACCGAAGCGAGCTATGTAGTTCTTCATGTGTGCAATCTGATCCTGTTCCCAGTTATACTGCTTCATCTGGTTCTCCAGCAGCTCCATGCGGGTGCGCACAAAAGCCTCATAGTTGCCCGTATAGTATTTCAAGCGTTTGCCCGTCAAGTGAATGATGTTCGTACAGACGCCATTAAGAAAGTCCTGCGAGTGTGAGATGAGGACCAGGATGCGCTTATATGTCTTCAGCTCCTCCTCCAGCCACACGCACGCGTCCAAATCCAAATGGTTTGTCGGCTCGTCCAGCAGCAACAGATGCGGCTTAACAAATAGAGCGCGCGCCAGTGCAATTCGCATACGCCAACCACCTGAACAAGGGGGAAAGACACAGAGAATTAGATATTTATAGTGCCCGTAGTCTAGGTGGCAACGTTACGATAGGAAATTTGGCAACTTTGGGTAAAATTGAATGATAAATGGTAGATAGGCCAGAATGATTGATGGATTGGTGAGAACTTAAGCCATAAAGACTTGAATGAATAGATTGCTTTCTATATAATAGCTGTTAGAAGGAAGGCTCTTGAGGAGTCATCTATTAGATCATGCTTAAGTTACTATCACAGCTATGCTGCGATCCCATTGGTAATCTAGATATTGTTATATCACATATATCTTACCAGAGAAATCCTTGGCTTGCTTCTGTTGCATGGCCTTATCGAATCCGAGACCGTGGAGGATGCGTGCTGCCTTGGCCTCGGCTTGATCGGCGGACATATCGTCCAGGCGCTCGTAGATATCGATCAACTGCTCTTGGGCATCGTCCTCATCGCTCATGGCCAGCTCCTCGGCCAGTTTCTCCAGCTTGATGCGCTCCTCGTCCACCTCCATGACGCACTGCAGCGCACTTTTCGTGCTGGCCGGTATCTCTCGCGTCAAATGGAATATATCAATGTGTGGCGGTATGGGCACCTCGCGCCTGCCAAGGACGGCGAGCAGCGATGACTTGCCGCAGCCATTCAGACCGATCAGGCCATAGCGTCGGCCACAGTTCAGCTCCAACATTGTGTCCTGCAGCAGCTCCGAGCCGAAGAACGTTATTGAAAAGTTGGCAATCTTCACGTCACGTGATCTTGGATGCACGGCCAGAGAGCCAGTGCAGGATCTAGCCTCGGCACTGATTCTAGCCTCCTCCTCGAGCTTGGCGCACAATTTCTCCTCCTCGGTCATTTCCCGATCTAGGCCGTTGGCATTGCCATTCATCTTCTTTGTGGATGGTATCTGTTGGATTTTCTTGTTGCGCGCATCCTTTTTGCGTTGCGCATCCCGTTTCTTAGCGTCCGACGGCATTTTGATTCTTTTGAAATTTTTAATGTATTTTTTGTAAGGTTATGTTTACAATACTTTGAAGTTGCCGAATCGAAATTTTTGAGTATGTGTGCTTGTGTTGTCTGTATGCCTAAAATGTGTTTTATATATCTGAAAATATATATGTGATTGTATATAAATCTCCTGTTTGAGCGTGCCTGCGCTCGTATGTGTGTATGTGACTGCTGTGAATGACAACAAAAGAAAAACACAGTTGAAACAGCATAAGTATGAACAACGAATGATTAAATACAGCAATCAAGAACAGGAGGAGCAGACACACAAATGCAATCATATTTAAGCTTGAGCGAAGTTTTGTATATCTATGCTTTGTGCATCATTTAAGTCTTGTTGGCGACTGTAAAAGCGAAATGACAGTTAGGTCTGAATTACGAATTACTTCCACACTGGAACTGGAATGCGTTTCCCATATAGTGTTGCTAAATGTCATGTCATTAGTGTCAATTATTATCTTCGATTGAGTTGAGTTCCCTGCAATATCTAGGATCTTGCGGCAATTCCACCTTGCCACGCTCCGTGCATCACAAGTGTATACGAATTTGAGAGAAAGCCGCGCATTAAGATTACTTGAATCATATTCGCATATCATAATTAGACAAATTTTTATCATTTCTATTGCTCGTCCCACATCCAGTTTCAATAATATTGAAGAAGAACATGTGAGAACAGACACAGCGCAAATTTACTGTGCATGCGAATGTGAATGTGGTAAGTACATATGTAGAGGGTACGCTGTCTGGGCTGCAGATGGCGCCACATGCGCACCTTCGGCAGCAACTGTTTCAACAAAGCGCCGAAAAACGGTTCAACAGAAAAAACTCGCAAGCGCAAGACGCGTCACGATTGTTTCTTATATCTACGTATTAACAAATGACTGATGCTTATGGATTTTCGTTCTAGCTGTTGCTGAACCACATTTCACCTACATTGCCGCACTTTTTTTTTTTTGCAATGAATCACTTTTGGTCAATGGGAGACGCTGCGCACTCACTTTACAAAGCGTGCACAGAGGAATTTCGCTGCAGCTGATGATAGTCTGCAGGTGTGCAGTGAAAAGTAGGGGAAAGGAATGAAATTGCAACACATACACGCGCTAGACAATACTTGTCCTAAACTGTTACAGCACACACGCGTACTCACACATACACAAGCTATATAGATGTACATGCGTGTGTATATATCTATATACTGATACATGTGCACATTTATATATGTATGTGTGATGTGCCATTATTGAGTTTTTCACGGTTGGCGTTATATAGCACATCTCACCTTTAATTTTGTTGATAGAAAAATAAAAACTGAACGTGTCACGCAAAAGAATCGAAGCCAATTTGCATTTGTTGAGCTGTTAATGCTGGTCCGGGCTTCTGAGGGGCTGCTGCTAGACGACGAGCTGCTGCTTTACAACGGAACAGGAACACACCGAACACGCACACACCAACAGCAGCTGCAAAAAATGCTGCTACTTCTGCCTTTTATCGTTTTGACCACCGCACACGTGTTACGTTGAAATTATCGAGCACCGTATATCGATATGTTTTATTAATATAAATGCATACTTTTATATGCGATTCTGACGACCGAACTATTGTATTTAAATGAATATTAATTTTGATTGACTAGGAAAAGTTTCATATACAGTTTTGTACGTTTCTCAAATATATAACAATACATCGATACTTGAAATATCGATGGCTTTTAATGTGTATGCTAAGATTCATGAATATTTGATTAATTATCAAACAACTGGTTCGCCTGGATAAGCCTTTAATGTGACTATAGTTTTTATTGTTAGAAAAAGTTAAATGTCAGCCAATATTCAAATTGTATTTTGGCGGCAAACGATGCGTACTGCTTCTTTAAGATTTGCCATTCACATCACAGGCGCGTATTCTTAAGCGATAGTTCAGGGCTACATATTTATTGTCGATAATTGTACAGCACTGTTTCCATTTTATGAATTCAAAATGGCGCGCATTGTTTGAGGCGTACAATTGGCTTTGTGTACATTTGTTATTTTGCTCATTGCAGAACTTTGTGAAACAGTTTTAAACATTTCGGTTGGCTATAAAAAATAATTTTATTTTAAAATGTTGGAAACCAAGAGCATCGCTGCCTTGGCCTTCAATGAGACGCCACGCAAACGCAAACGTGAAACCAATTGCGCAGCCGCAACCCTTAAATCCGAAGTAGCAGCTGCAGCTGCAGCTGCTGCACCTGGTGCTACAGGAAATGCGTCGTCATGCTTCACCAACGCCGCCTTCAGCTCGACGCCGAAGAAATTGATTGGCCGTCGTCGTTTGGTCAAAGAGAATGAGCAACCAAATCCCTTTGCTGCGCATCCGGGACTAGAAATTAAATCGATTGCGGATTTGGCTGCAGTGCAGCAACAGCAAAAGGAGCAGCAGGGACAGCTCTCACTAAATCCCTTTGAGGTAGTGCGTCAGCCTTCAAAGAAAAAGAAACGCGCCCACGCATGCTTCGAGAATCCGGCTTTGAATCTTGAGTTGCCGGAGCGTCAATTTAATCCATATGAGGCAAGTTGCAGAGCTTTCATACTCTCTTGTGTTCCACATTAACCTAAACTCTATTTAAGGTCGTCCGTGCAACTGCCACGCCCACCAAGGGCTTCGTAAACGAGGCCTTGAATTTACGAGGCAACGATGCACCCGCCTCGCTGAATCCTTTTGAGATTCATCGTCGCAGCGACATCTCCAACGCCGCTGCAAATCCAACGGGCGTAGAGAATCCGGCCTTGACCGAGGAGCCATTGCCCACCAGCTTGAAGATAGGTTTGCCATTTACACCGCGGCTCAATTGTCGCATCGATTTCCATGGTCTATCGCTAGCTCAGCTCACGCCCAGCAAGCTGCTCGCCGATAAACTGGTCTTCTCGCCAGTTCCCAAGCAATTGGAAGCGCCAGCTAAACGTTCGCTGGGCGCCATCAGCGAGGAGAGCAGCAGCATGGACATTGGCAAGGAACTGGACCGCTACCAACTGGAGCTGGAGAATAGCATCAATGAGGCGAAGTTGCGCAAGAATGGATTGTTGCTGGAGACGGAGCAGACAGACCTGGAACTGGTTTCCAGTGTCGAACAGGGCAGCGAGGAGCGACGCTACGTGTGCACCACACGCAGGCAGACCTTGACTGAGATATTGGAGGCCAATGAGGAGGAGCGGGAGACGGAGCAGCAGTCCAAGGAGAAGTCGCTCGAGTTGCCTCAGCTGGCAGGTGAAGATGTGACGTATGCTTCTGAGGATTCAGAGGAAGAGCAAGAGCCGGAGGCAGCTGCTGTCGCCGATTTTAAGCCTCCTCCACGTTTCGTGCGCTCTTATCGGCCAGGTGGGGCAGCTGCAGCCATAGCTGGCAGCAAGGAGTCGCTGCACTCCATAACATCCGCCAGATCCACCAAATCCTTGGAGCTGGACATTCAAAGCAATATACGCAAATCCATCAGGAAACCCAAACAGCAGGCAGAGCTGCTGGAACAGGAGTCAGAAAAGCAGAAACAACTCGAGGGCGATGATGTGGCCTATGCTTCCGAATCGGAGCCCGAGGAAGAGGAACAGGATGAGCTTAACTTCAAGGCTCCCACACGCTTTGTACGCTCCTATCGTCCAGCCGCCACGCCGGCAGTTGCGGCTGTAAATGTGGCAGGCAGCAAGGAGTCCTTGCACTCCATTGCATCCAGCAAATCGGCCAAGTCCGAGGAGCTGCATGGTGCGCACGGCGTGCGCCATATGATAAGGAAGTCCATTAGAAAGCTTATGCCCAAGCCGCAGGCGGAGCACAAGCCATCGGAGCAGGAACCGGATTCATCGGAGAAACCCCATCACAACATCTTAACTAGCATACGCCACAGTCTGCGCCGGCGGCCACAGAAGCCGCAGCCGGAGGCGCCAAATTGCGGCCCATTGGACGTCTCTATTGTGGACAGCAGCGAGCGCACCATGAAGCTACGTTCCACAATTCCCCAAACCGAATACATGACCATCGATCAGCTAACGAACGAGAAGAAGCACACCCTGCGCAACAGTATCAGGCGCTCTACACGGGATGTGCTGCGACATGTGTTCCACAAGAGTCACGATGCCTACGCGACGGCCAAGTGAGAGAGAGAGCGAGCGAGCGAGCGAGCGAGCGAGTGGGGAGGGAGCGTTAGACATTGAGAGATAGATTCCACAAACATATATCTAGCAAGCTTTGCGTGTCTGTCTATGAGGAGCAATGAGCAAGAAAGAGATGGAGTGAGAGAGAGAGAGAGATAGATCTGCATACACACAAGTATGACCAGTAAGAGAAAGAGAGAGAGAGAGAGAGAGAGAGATAGGCTCCACTCGCATACATATATAAAAAGTTCTACGAGTTCTTTAGCATCCAAAGATTGTCCACAAATGTTTTTTTTTTTTTTTTAAATCTATTTTAGTATTAAGTTTTTACTTGAAGCGATCTGGCAACGATGCTTAAAGTGTTTGGTATATATAGGAAATCAGAGTTTATATATACATATATATTGAGCTAGATGCCTCTGACATTCGTAGATATATCAGCCCACTTCTTTCACTATCTGGCAACGCTGTCCCGCTGTAAAACAAGAAGTAGCTCTGAAGCACAGGTACAAAGAACTTGCAAGCAACTAGCTGTACTTAGATAAAACAGATAAAACACTAAAACCCTCCGCATAAAGTGAGGTTACAAATGATTCGATTCGTGGAGCTCCTAATTATTGAAGCTTAGTTTTTAAACACAATTCTTAATGTTTTGAATGTTCAAGCAGCGTGTGTTTATTGATCAGCTATAACCAGAGATTCTTATAATTTATATCAAGAGTCCCGTATAATATAGAAATTTACATATATTATATGGTATTTTTTTAAGGATATATACTTCTATTATATATCTGAGCTTGCCTCTCTTGATGTAAACGTATTTCATGCAATTTACTTAAGCAATTTATTATTGACAAATTTTTACAAATCTTGTTCTAGTTTTTATTGGGTAAACCCCTCTTTATAGATGTTAATTCTACTTTCAATTTAAATGCACGTTTTTTCTTATATTAAATTTAAGATTTGTTTTTAAATATTTATATATTGCACTACAATAAAGTTTGATATTTATTTAATATTTGTGAGGTTATGTTTTTATATCTAATATTGACTTTCTAGTTGGAGCTAATATTATGCGAAAAAAAAGATATATATGTATTCCATGAATTCTATTTGTTCAATTTTATAGTTTAAGGCGACTACGATTCTATATGACGAAATTTTGGTCTGATGTCTATTTCCAACATTGCTAGAACTTCAAAGCTCATCGATTAAGTTATTGGTCCTCAATTGCAAAAACCTTCGATCGTAAGGGGCTTCTGGTATAAAGTCTGGCAACACCAAGCTCGCGTAAAGCTCCCGAATTTCTAATACAATGAGCTAAGGATATATTTGAATTGGACGAGAACCGTTGGATCTCTCCAATTAGAAGTACTTTCAATGGGTTTACTTCTAATCTCAGATGAAATTGAATAGGAGCTTCACCTAATGTAAGCTTATATTTGAGGAATTATTGCTTCCAAGGAAAGTCTCGCTTTTAAGACATCGATTTTAGTCGAAAAAGAAGAGATACTTAAACATATCCTAAACTAATTTAAAGATATTCTAAAATCCTTAAGGAATTCCTCTAGAGCTGTTGTAGAAGAGATGCTGTTTAGACAGAGTCATCTCCTCCTTTCTTAGTGGGCCCAGATCTCTACTGAAGAACCTACGGATCCCTTAGAGAGCTGCGGCTCTACTTGTAGACAGTCTGCAGAAGGGGTCTCCTGCGCTGCTCGGGCGGCTTGTAGGCGTGCTGATAGACGCTGGCCAGTCTCCAGTGCTCCGGATAGCCGCCTTGGCCGGCGCCGCCGCCTTGACTGCGGAAGGGCGGCACCAGTGTGTCGATATCGTAGTTCTTTTTCGCATACGGCTGTCGGGGGCGTGGCACGACCAGAACACGAGCAGCGCCACCAGAGGCAGCTGCGCAGCTCGGCGGGATGCCCACGAAGTCGCCGGAAGCATTCAGCTTGGGCATGCCGGCACGAAAGGCCGCCTTGCTCGACAGGCAGTGGCCATGAGCCGAGGGACAGCATCGGGGAGCCGGCGCCACTTTGTGGCACAGGCGGCGGGTCGGCCGACGAGCTGGCTGGTCACGTCTGCAAGCGGGACCCGGGATTTGTGGGCAGCCCGTATGGCAATCGCTGTTGTCCGGCCCGAGATACTTTTCTCGCAGCGCTTGATAGGCCTTATCGCCCAGCATGGGCGAGGACTGATACTGCTTGGCTAGCCGATTCGTTGGCAGTCCAAAGCTAACGCCGCCGGAATGCCCGCTGGAGTCGAGTAAATTTGGAGCTCGACGACAGTGCGAGGCGCTGGACTCCCGCGAGACGCTGCGCGCACGCGCTGGCGGTGCGTAGTCGCAGCCGCAGTTCTCCTCCCGGGCCATTGGTCGGCCGGCGAAGTCCGTTTTACGTCGTAGTATGTCCTTGTCGAAAAAGTCCGGCTCACCCATGGTGCTCGTGAATACGCCCGCAGAGCGACCCAGCTCCGTGCTGGGCTGCTCTTCTCTGAGCGTTTTGACGCACGTGAACACCGCGGGTCCGGCGGAGTCGTTGGAGCCATCTATGTGCCTTGGCAGACGCGGCTCGTCCGCCGGATTGGCTGGCTTGAAGTCCCAGCCAATGGCCAGGTCCATGGCGCCCATCTTTTTCGGTGGCGCCGAGCCGATTCCACGGAACGGATCTCCGTTCAAGGCTTTGGGCAGAACGCCTCCCGTCTTTGGTCGATAGACTTTCATCTTGGTGCAGTGCGTCGGGCCGGCGTTGTGGGTCTTCACACCCACGCCCGTGGCAATGGGATCGATGTCGAGGGCCAGGCCGCCGTGACCTCCTGTGATTTGGGCCTTGCGGAAGGCCAAGTCTGCGACGCAATCGGGCAGCGGCTGATGGTCGAGATTATCCTGATGCATTCGCTTGGCCAGCTCGAAGTTCGCATACGCTGGCACTACGGGCGACGGGCAACGTTCATTCGGCTTCTCCGTAATCGAGTGCAATGGCATCTTACGACTCAGGTCTGCTTCAGCTAGAGCCGGAGTGGGAGCGGGCACTGGTCTACTTGAGATCAGATCTCTGCCGGGCGAGAAGTCCAGCTCGGACGGAACTAGACTCGAGTTCTGGTTCAGTTGGCCCGTGTACTTGGCCTGGGCGGCGGCTAGAGCCGGAAACTGTCTGCTCACCTCCTTCGCGCCGGCTCGATCAAATCTGTCCGCCTCCTCGTCCAAATAGAGACGACTTAAAGGTAGCTCCCGTTCGGGCGCATTTTGTGGCTTGAGTTTCGCGTCCAGCAGCTGCTGGTGCGAGGGCAAACGATATTCCGGCTCGGTGAGATCTCCGGGCGTATAGCTCAGATCCGGCAGTTTGTAGTTCACACTGCTGCTGGCAACGGCTGCTTGCGACATGATTGAACAAGAGATTCACGTCGGATATGTACTCTCAATCGATGTCAATCAACTGATGTGATGATGAGTGATTGATGGAGGATTATTGGATTACCGATGTGGATGTGGATGGATCATGATAAATGAAATGAGATTGAAGATGATTGATGAATGATTGATGCATAATACATTTTTGATTGAAGGCTGATGTGTGATTGAAGATGATTGAATACCAGTCAATGTTTGTACTTGAGAGATGGTATTGGGAAAGTCAAATAGATTCTAAATAGGCAATGATTGACTATGGATTGATGCCTGATTGACAACCTTTATTTATTGTTTAATACTATAACTATTAATGATTGATGATGCTAAGATGCTAAGTTGGTTAATGATTGACCGCTTGATGACTGGCTAACAAGCATTGATGATTATGATTGAGAATCGATCGAAGAACGGCTGAACAAACTGCTAGACTGCTTGATTGATTGATTAGTCTGCTTGACTTATTGACAAGCTTGCAATCTGATTGATTGATCAATTGACTACGAGCATTGAATTGAAGGTGCAAATTAATAAAATTTATTAAAAGATTTCACGTTCAAATTTGTATCTAAACCAGTTCATTGAGTAGAAATAGAGGGGATTACTTGGACTTCTTTTTTGCTTTACTGGGCGCTTTGGTTGTGGACTGGGCCGTTGTTTTATTTTGAGCTGGAGCTGAAACAACGACCTTGGCGTCCTTGGAACCCCCTTTGCCAGCGTCCTTGCCATGCTCCTTGATAGTTTCTTTGGAAGCTTTACTCGCCTTCACGTCATCGGCGCGGTGTTGGTTTCGGTTGTATTCGAAGGCGGTGACTGGACGCTTCTTTAGTTTATTTCGATCCCTGGACGAGGCGTCGCCAATGCGCGGAATCAACTTCTCATTCGGCTATGGGCGTGAATGTCGGTGTGTGTACGGATGGGGTTGTGCGGCAGTGAGCTGATTGATGGGGATTGAGTGAAGCTGAACTCACCTTTGGCTCGCACTTGGCGCGTCGACACTTCTTGTGCAGTTTATTGATTTCAAGTATTTGCTTCAAGCCTTCACACTTGGTCTGGCACTTTGGCCGCTGCCAGAGCGGATCGTCCTTGAGGCCCAGAGTCTCACGATAGCCGCACTGGTGCTTGAGCACTCTCTGGCAGTTGCACAGATTTCTCGGATACTTCCAGTACTTGTGCCTGTTGCTCAGGCAGTTGTTGTAGAGCGTCGCAAAGCTGCGCGTGATGCGCAGAGGCAACTGATACGTGCCGCGGTAGTTGCCCAGGAAATTGCCGTCCCTGCAAGAACGAGAGCCATATATTCGATAAATGGACTAATTTGGGGATCGCTCTTACCGTGGCACTGTGGGCAGCAGATGCCCGTTGTTCCCAGCTATCGGCTTCGAGTTGCCCCTCAGATTGCGTGGCAGAGGCGGCGAGAAGCGTGGATACTCCCAGTTGCTGACGCTCTTTGCTTGAAAGCTGCGCTCGTACTGAATGCGGGGTGCAGCGGTAGAGGCAGGGTAAATATATATATAAGATAAATATATATATATAAGATAAAGTTTAAATAATATTAGGAAAAAGACTTAATTGAATCGCATGAGGCAGAGGGGAGGGAGAGGAAACATAGAAAGTTAAGGAGCCAGAGAGATGAAAGGAAATGGGCAAGAGAGAAATGCAGCCGGAGAGGTAGAGCCAGAGAGCCAGAGAGCGAGAGAGAATGAATCGTGCAATTTATATTCTTGGCCGACTCGAGCTCCATAAGAAATAATAGACCTATAATAATATAATAGCCCTTTGCGAGAGCCCAAGACACCGATATGATAAGGTATAATATATACGGACGGACAGAAGTCAAGTTCCTTCAATAGAACTGACATGATGTCTGTCTCTGTGTCACACCCCGCTCCTAAGACGAGTCAATGAGCGAGAGTGAAATAGAGAGGGGGGGAGGGGGAGAGGCATAACTGCAGTTGGCTCTAAGCCAGTTGAACCTGTCAGCCACCTGTTTCAATTGCCAAGTCCTAAAGCTGTTATTTATGGGCGCTAAGCAAACCAATTGATAAAAAGCCAAAGACCGGACCGAGCTGAACCGCACCCTGCGTTCCCGCCCCTCCCCTCTCTTTGCTGATACCCGCCCCAGTGGGCGTGTCCCAACCCCCGTGCAACGATTACACGGCGTAATCGTAATCTCCGTGTTGCAACATGTGTAAAAAAGGCATTTCGCCTAATTCCACTTAATGCGTTGTTTGTGCTTCTGTTTCAGTTTCAGTTGCCCTCTCTCGCTCCCTCCCGCTATCGCTGCTGCGCTCTGTTTGTGTTTGTCTTTTTAAACAGACGGCAAACGGAAGCGATAAAAAATGGCTTGGGCTTGTGCAAAATTACACGACTACCATATACCCCTCAGTGGGATGCAAGCGTAATTTTCTCAATAATAAAAGAGAGAGAGAGAGAGAGAGAGAGAAAGAGAGAGAGAAGACTAAAAAAGAAATTTTGTATTATATTATTATCATTGACTCTGTCTTGCCTTCAACTCATAGTCCGTTCATGCCATTGAATTGTACATACCCCACATGTCAGCCAGTGCCTAGGGTAGCAAAAGACAGCAAATATATATAACCGGAACTGGCAATTGCTGCCAGAGTCAGAGCTAAGACCTACGGCTCTGCCGTGAGCCTTGGATCATAGTTGCTGGCGCAATCATTTATCAGCTCAGCTCAGATATCTCTCTCTCGCTCTTTTCATCATTCAGTGAGCAGCTGTTGCTGAGCAGCCTCTGCGTGGAGCAAGTGGAGCAGCTGTGGGCTCGTCCTGCTTCCCACGCAAGCTTCATTTCAATCAAGACGAGGTGGCAAATGCAAATTGCGAATGGTAATACAATACACAAGACCACGCCCAGCAGCTGCAGCCGCAGTGGCCGCCGCCGCAGCACGTGGCACGCTGTCAACACTTGATGACGGAATGCGACAGGGGCAGGTCTTGGTCTTGATTGAGTGCGTGCGAACCAGAGGGAGATCTACAAAGGAGCTGCACAGAGGTCGCTCTTGTTGCGAGGCGTTGCTACTGTAATTAAATTTGCACGGCAATTACACAACACTGGCGCTTCGAGATGGGCCCAGTGCTCATCGTCGTTAGAGGTGGGTGGAGTGGGCTGCGCTGGCATGGGGGCTATCGATAACAGGGACTAGGACGAAGCGTAAAATACAAATTGATTTTAAACTCAATTAGCAACAATCGGACGAGAGGCGCGACAAAAGACCTCAAGAGCTTAGCTCATTCAGACAGATAACGGGACAATTGATGCCCACCCCTTTTCACGAGGCAGCCGGAAACCCTTAGCGATGATTTTCATGTGCAGCCCTCTGGGGTGCAATTTATCACATGCTGGATTAGACAGTCAAAAAGCTAGCGAGCTGCACGTGCAGCGTCTGGTGTTTGTGTGGTTCCAACACCAACCAACCAACCAACCACCCACCCACACGAGCACACACACACACACGTACGAGGCGTGCCTGATGTAACGGCAGGGGAGACGGACAGTGTCTGTAGTGGGCAACACTTAAGCTAATTTCACGCACTGCAGCGATAGCAGCCACAGCAGCAGCAGCAGCTTCTCAGTGCACAGTTTTCATTGCCATTTCCACTTTTCCACAATTTCCCAATCAATTTTCTTCGGCAGCTCGTACAAAACAGCTGTCCACATGTAATTGCAATTGAAATGCCATTAAATACGATTCCCAATAAAAGGCGCTGCAGATGCAAAAAAAGAGATGTGGACACACATACACGAACACACACTAACAAAAATACTTGTCACTTCGGCTTGACCGTCGCCTGAGCCTTGCGAGTCGCACAAATTCCGTTAGACTATTTTGAGCGCGTCTTCTTTGTGCACAGCGCAAAAACAAATGTGTTGCAGGAGAGAATTGGGAAAAATAACTGTAAACAAGTTGCATGGCAATCGGTAATGGTAACCAAGTAAATAAAACTGTCGCTATTTTGGCATAGCTGTCGGCTGCCTGGAAGAGGGAGAGGCAAAAGGAAAGGAAGAGAAGGGACGAAAGGCACGACGTAGGTGACAAGAAGGGGGGCAATGGGAAAATATGCAAAAGTTGCGTACGCATCACACACACACACACTTGCAAACACATGCACATATACATACAAATGCATGTATGGACATACATGTGCCTGTATGTATGCTACAGCGCAGCTCAGCTGCCAGCCGACAAAGGCGTCGAAAGCGTTTAGCTAATCGAGCTGCAGCTCAGGTGGAATTGAATTGATTTACGATTTTGAGCTATTTAAAATATATAGACTTTAATCCTTTCTATTCAATCATCACTAAATTGAAAGCTATTCCACAACGGTTTGTCATATATGTATACAAAATCATTGGAATTTATTTACTATTGTCGCCCGGTTTGCTTATGCTCTCTATTTATAGAGCCTGGTACTGGGTTGGGGAGCAGGTCTATTGGTATTTTGATTTCTGTGCGGGTTAAACATAGCCCAGATTGAGGACACGCTCGCCCGGTTGCCATGTCTATGTCTATGTTGTTATTGTTGGCCTTGTGAGACAGACAAGCCATAAAGCCAGCTATACGTACATACATACATTTATGTAGGAGTAAACTTAATGCTAATGAAACTCAGAGAAAACATTCTACCAAAGGAAACTGTAGATAGTCAATGAACAGGTAAGCAACAACTGGTTTACAGGGTATACAAATATGCGTACTTCAGTTAAGGTTACAGTTACAGTTGACTTCATATGCTATGACAGAGGATTGAACCAAAGATTTGTTATAAGCTAGAGGCAGACTGACTCTTTTTGACTGGCAACAATTTCCGTAGAGGGTATATGCTAGTTGATCTAACAGCTGTCTTGTTACTTCCGTCTCTGACTCTCAGCAAGCGAATTTCAGTTACGGTCACGGAAATGCAGCAATTGGGTCGAATTTGATAGGTGGCAACGCCGGCGCAACTAAATTGAGGTTAGGTTCGGCTGGCTACTGCCGCCGTTGGCTCACCTGCATCGCACTGAAATTGAACGCCATTTTCGATTTCCTCCCTGTTCTCCTCTTTGTTGTACGGCTTATGAATTTCGAATTTCGAGGCGAACGAAAAACGGGACACAAAAATAAAGAATCTTCAATGGCTCCACAGTGAGCTGATATTAAACTGGAATGAATATAAGTTTTCTCTGGTACTTCAAAATATGTATTGAGTCCAACACACACAAACAAAAACAGACATATACTCGTATATGCTCACATAAACACACAAACACACACATGCACACTCGGGCAACGCACACTGCGATTGACAATATTTATTTGGGGGAGATTTTATAGGTTTTCGGGGGCGTGGCCTGCACTGCGCACAGCAGCTATGGCACACAAAGTGGAGCAGCCTGAGAGCGAGAGATGAACAGTGTCTGTGTGTGTGTGTGTGAGAGAGAGAGAGAAAGAGACAGAGATGGAGATGGTGGGGAGTTTGGTTCTGGATTGGGGCTTGGCGCATCTGGCGTATTGCGCGCAGACAGCAAAACAAATGGAAAACCTGACAACGCCAGCTGAGCCACGCAACTTTCCTAAACTGGGTGACTGACTGACGCTGAGATACCCTGTAAATGATGAATTTCGATTTATAATGAGGCAGACTCTGGGAATAGATGACGAATATTGTGGCCATGCAAGTGTTCCAAAAGGACAATCCCAGATATGATACATAAAAATTATTAACATTAATTAGATATACCTTTAATAGTAGCTCAAGTAAAGACATTTGTCTTTAGATTGGTGAATGATTGGGTCAGAGATACCCTGTAGTGCGTTATATAACCACATTAAGGTAAATCGAAAGTGGAAAGGAGATAGAGAGAGAGACCGAAAGAGATAGAGAGACAGAGAGGGGGAGATAAACATATGTACATACATATATACAGAGGGATTGAATAAAAGAGTTAGATGAAGATCGTGCTGAGATTAAGCGATAGTAAAGAGTAAGCAAAGACAGGTACAGAGAATCTATATAGAGTATTCCAATCCGTTTCTTAGGTAGCCCCCAAAAGTAAACTCGCATAGTTGCTGTACAATATATACATACATACACAGATACATATAGATCAATTTATTGCTGGACTTGGATATATAAGCAAATATCACGTATTACACATATAGCTATACTCTATGAAAAAAAAAAACACGAATTTACACTTTGCCTAAGATCGAGTTGATTCTATGGACTAGAATAGATATACATACATATTTATATATATAGATAGATTTAGATAGGTATTGTATGTCGGAGCTGTGGTTAGTTGTAGGGGTAGGAGGTCGTGGAGGATGAGGAGGAGGTGGAGGTGGAGCTGTTGTTGAGAAACATGGCGCCTGGCAACTGGCTGCAGCTGGAGGCGTTGGCGGTATCTCAGGGCGTCTCGAGCACATGATTGAGGTACGCTATGTAGCAGATGGCCAGCTTGAGGATCTCGATCTTGGAGAGCTTCTTGTCCGGCGGCAGCGTGGGCAGCAGCTTGCGCAGCTCCGCAAAGGACACGTTGAAGGCCTCCACGCGTATCCTTTCGCGCGTCGCATGCGCCGTTCGATATTTGAGCGTGGCGCGGCGCCGCCGACGACGCTCCTCCCTGGACAGCCCCACCAGCTCGGAGGGATCCAGGTGGGTGATGGGCGTGGTGCGACGCCGCGGCGCCGGCGTTGGCGGCGGCCCGGGCAGCGCCGGCTGTGCCGCCGTCTCGCACGCGATCCGCGCCTGATACCGCTGGTCGATGTCCAGCGTCGTGCTCGCCGCGTAGTCCTCGCTGGCGACATGCCCCAGACCATGGCCGTTCGATATGTTCGCACTGCTGTTGCCCGACGCCAAGTCGTCGTCCTGATCCATATAGTAGCGACTCAGTGAAATGCTCTGCGGCGGCCCGGGTGCCAAGTGCGCCATATCGTAAACCATATTTGGATGATGCTCCTAATCCCAATCCCGATGCTGCTGCACCTCGGCTGACCACTGTTTGGGGTTGAGAGAAAGATCACAAGCTGTCAAGTTCAAGTTCTAAATTCGATGTTATAGAGAGAAAGGTATCTAAAGCGTGAGCTATTCCCTAGAGAGCTATTTGCTCGCGCTATAACCACTACTTTGCTCCAATAGTAGTTAATCATTTTGCGAGAGTCCTTATACCAGGTCTATTGTCCCTGACCTCGAGCTAACTCAGAGAAACCAAGTCTTAAGGGCTTTGAATAGAGTTGTCCTGAGAAGGTTTGCCCAATCAAATATGTAATTTTTCCAAAAAGGAATTATTCTTTACTTCAAGCAGCCACATACCAAATGGGACGTCGCTGGGTCCACAATTTCTCGAGTTAAATATAAATCTCCAGACGAAATTATTTTCAATTGATATAAAGCCCAGTAGAGCCTAATCTGAATTTTCCAACTCCAACATTTCTAGATTTGTGCTTGGAGACATCAATCTCCAAATCGATTTTTATCGATGTTAATGCTAATGATAATCGATAGCAATAGGCGGTAATGATATTCCTGAAGAACGGCTTTGGTCTCAAACTAGAGTCTTGATGAGTCTAATGAATCATCAGGAATACATATATGCACTCTATACAGATTTTACGAAGAGCTGTTTCAATCGGATCAGGTGTACAGATATATGTATGTACATATATACTTATATATTTTTTTTGTTGGCGCTATCTCAAGCACTGCTTGATTAAGAATGTTTGCATTGCTTCTCCGCCCACAGACACGCCCACGTAGCAAATAACAGTTGCATTATTTATAGAACAATGCCGTGGGCGTCCGAAGGGTGTGTGTGTGTGTGCATCAGTCAACCCCTTTGGGGAACCCTTTCTGGTCACGTGTTTTGTTTGCGTTTGCTATTATATTATATTTATTGTGATTATTATTATGTTTACTTATTATCGTCATTGTTGCTGTTGCTCTTCGGGCTTTTATTTGCGACATATTTTCACACCTACACAAATAACGACGGAACAATTGTCACGTTTGCATTTATTGTGGCCCGCGGGAGTTGAGGCGGTGTTCGAACTTCGAGCCTCGAACCCCTTTTTGATTTTGCTGTTGAATGCGCTTCACGAATCCTAAGAACTCGTTTAGGGCGGCAATTGTACTCCAGAGATGAAAACACGCACTTGAAAATAATATTTAACCAGAACAAAAACCAACTTGAGCACTAACTTGAAGTGGATCAACTTTTACTTACAAGAATCGCAATCAGACACAGAAACTGAATTTGAGATTTGTGTTTCAGTTTTTATGCTGATGTCCTGCGCCCGCAAAGCTTTCGAAACGAACTGAGACGCTGTGCGGATGCTGCAGCATCCTTTATAGTCAGCAGCCGTATGAGCCAAGCAACCCCCGTTTGTATGGCCAAGCGGCAGCCAATGGGAAGCGCTGCATACAAAGCCACTAGCCAATCAGCGTTACAAAATGGCGACGATTATGCTAATCATATAACTGTAACGCCACACCAATAAAATGGGGCCCTTGACAATATAAGAGATATATGTATACATAAGGAAAATGTCACATAAAAGTTTTAATACAACATTTATTCATTTATTCATCGCTGTGTAAAATATTTAATTTCGTTTACATTTCATATTCATATGCACTTCATTTGACGGCTGGCGAGAAGATCTCAAAGCTTACTAAAATTCATTTCTTCCATAATATTGTTTACTTAACACAAGAAAGAATAGCTCAACAAAGCGCTCAAATGTGGAATTTTGAAAAAAAGAAAAACTGTTACAGATAGTCAATATTTCAATTGGTGCCTGAATAACTTTATTATCGCGACGTCCAGCGATATGCTTAACTATCGCCTGAATTCTTACAACACTGTTTGGGATCTAACTATCGATAGCTTCAATTCAAATTGCGTGTATATGTGAATGGCGATATTGCGCAGTAGCCCTGGTAGACTTTCATAACCAAGCAGCTGCTGGTCTCGTTAATTTATTTCATAAATAACATAATTGTTAAATAAAATGAACAGATTGCGCCTATTACAGCCGGTGCAGCTCAGCCTGAGGCTCGAGCGTAGCTATGGCAAGCACAACAAAAAGTTCCTGTACAAAGATGGCAAAAAATACGAGAATATTATTTACTATCCCAGGTGAGATGCAAAACCCGGCCCGATAAAAAGAATTCTTAAAATGAAATGACAATTGTATAGAACGCCCGACCATCAAGATCCACCAATCGAGCCGGCCAAGCTATTTCGCGTGCAGCGCATCAAGCCCGTCAAGGGCAATCCTTACTGGGAGAAGCGCCTACTCAAAGACTTGGGCTTGGACGGCAAGCAAAGCGATTTCACCGTGGTTAAAAATATTCCCGAAAATAATGCCCGGCTATGGAAGATAAAGCATTTGATCAAAGTGTCCCCAGTGACATTCCCCTACGGTGAACCAACTAAACAGGACATCAAGCACACGATACTCAAAGAGAACGGCGAATGTTTGGTGACCAAACAAATCGGAGCTGTGGAAGAGCGCAGCGAGGCACGCGCAGAGTTTGACCAACAGCCCAAACGATTGGACACGGAGCTGCTGAGAAAGGATGCGCGACTCAAGTGGCTCAATCCCTGGTAACAATAAGTTCATTTAAATCTATTAATATGTAAAAGAGGAAAGTTATTAAACGCGCGGGAAGTAGAGTTCAGAACTGTCTTTCAATAGTAATCGTTAAATCTCGCGAGCTGTTGGTGAGTCTTAAAAGATTCCATCCGTTTTAATATATATGTGTATATACATTTATATAAAAATAAAAGTGAACTGGGTCGAGACTTTCAAGTCTTGTTGTCATAGACAACAACGGCGACCTTCTTTTCGATCGTTTTGCAACCGGATGTGACGAACATACTATGCTTGGGATCGTAGGTAGCGGCTTCATTAACAACTTGTTGAATATCCTTCAGTGTGGGACGATATCCATGGCGTTCAAACTCGGCCTCCACGCACAGGACGATGTGGGCCTTCTCGAGGGCCATGAAGGGAACATAGTGATCGATGGCATGCGCCTCGATCATGTTCGTCTTCTTCAAGCCGCCCTCCATATTGTACGCAGACAGCTCTAGCATCTTCTCGAAATCGGAGAGTTTCGTATCCTCGCGCCGTTTGCCACTCTTCATAAGGCGGACCAAGTGGTCAGAAATTTCGATGCCCGCCGTATTTGATAGGAATATAAATATGGCTTTCGTATAATCGGCATCGCCCTTATTGGCTGCATAGTCAATGAAGGATGTCAGCGTGTCGAAGACGCCAACCGGCATCTTGTCCACCTCATCGAATATGAAGAGTGAGCGCGGGCATTCCTTGATGCTTTTCCGTACCTCATTATTGATGCGCTCCTTGTACTCGTTCAGGCGACTCGGATGAGCGAAATCCGCCCGGCCCAAATACTTGTGCACATATTTGCTCTTTGTACCCTCTAGGTAAAGAGCTTCTGCTATCTGGTCAGCCACGAAGCTCTTTCCCGTGCCCGGCGTTCCATGAAAGCTCATAACTAACGGCTTCCGAGAAGGATTTGTCGATTGTAAATGGGCCATGAGAGCGGAAACAACATATTGCTGCACAATATGTTGGCCAAAGAGCGTACGAGACAATGACTCCTTTAATTCTGGAAATGTGTTTGCTATCAACAAATCTTTATTTGTATTCAATCGACTTACTTCCTATATTGCCTGGCACGCTGCGTTCGTCACAGCATTCGGCAAACTTGCAATAAAAGTAATTGCTCGCGCCAAAAATGCCGGTAACTATTGCCGTGCCTGTAATTGCTGATATAGGCTCAATGCCATGAACTGTGCCGCTTCCAGTTATTGCAACAATTAGCAATATGTGTATACATTTTGTACATTTATTTGTTCTGTGTGCAGTCATTGTACGCAATTAGACTCTAATTTGCATTGATCAAAATACCGATTACAGTTGCCATGGTATCGATATAGCTCACAACATATTTATAAGCAAATAATTTTTGGCAAAAGTCGATAATTTATTTTGTTGGCAATATATAAAAAGTATGTACAAAGTTGCGCATTTATTTTTAATAAAAATTATATTCAACAGCACAGGCACAGCCTTGTAGCGGCAAATACTCAATTAATTTTTTTTTAAACTTCACATACAACTATCGATACTATGATGAATAATAGCCGGCTATCATATATCTAATAGTTCGACTACTTCATTTTCAAATTGCAATCGATAAGTGCAAAGAAAAAAGTAAACAAGCGTCGTCGTTGCAGTTTGTATTAGCATCACATAGAATTTAAACATTTTTCGAGCCCTTGCCGTTGGTAAATAACGCTTTTAAAAATGATGGCGCAAAAGCAGGTGCTGCAGGAGTCTTTCCAAGGCCAGGGGCAGAGCATTGAGACAACAAAATCGGCCATCACGAAAATGTTGGTTCGCACCGAAAGATTTCAAACGCGCGTACGCAAGCATATTGATGAGAATTATACAGAATTCATGCCCAATCATACATCGCCCGACATCTTTCTGGAGAAAGCGACCATACTGGGCGACGAAATCAACGAGCTGCTGGCCAGCGTTGGTGAGGAGGGTCTAGCCGCCTTAAACGACGCCAGCGCTGAGCTGGCAAAGAGCAGCAAAGATCTGCGGGAAATATTGCTGGAGCTGCGTGTCAGCGAGCATATATTAAAGCTGGACGATCTATTCCAGTGTGTCGAAGAGGCGAAGGCCAACAAAGACTACCTGGTCGTATTCGACCTGATGGGCAAACTGCGCAGCCTGATCTACAGCGACTCCACAGACTCTGCCGATGTAGCGCCCGAGGTGGAGCGACTGTTCCAGGCATTGGATTGCTACGAATCCATTAAAGTCAAGTACCATGTGCAGGCGCATTTGCTGCAGCAGAACCTGCAGGAGCGGTTCGATCGCCTGGTGCAATTGAATTGCAAAACGTTTCCCAATTCGAAATGCGTTACGCTGCTCATTAGCAAGGACGAGACGCAACTGCAGGACGTTGTGAGTGCTCTGTTCCAGGAACGCTACAATCCTGTCAAGCTGTGCAACTTTCTGCTGGAGCACTGCATAGAGCCGCTGATACTGAAACCCGTTTCGGTTGAATACAATGAAGCCGCCAAGGATGACAGTCACATACAGCTAACGCTCTCGTATTCCATCAAGGACCAGGACGCCGCGTCGGCTCTGCTGCGGCCCAACTATAAGGATGTATTTGATCATTTCCGCCTGCTGCTGCAGACACTGAGTGCCATCAATAGCAACCTCAACGGCACTCAGCATGTGTTCACCGTTATCGGCGATCAGGTTAAGGACCGCATGCTCCAGCTGCTCGTCGAGGAGTGCCTGATACCCGCTGTCCCGGAAACAATGGATGAATACAATAGCTCCACTCTATGCGCAGATGTTTTACAGTTCGAACATCTGCTGGCGGATGCATATCTCATCAATCCAGAGCTGGACTGTGCTCTGACCGAGTTCACCAAGGAGTTCGATACATACTATCGGAATCGCCTCTCAGCCCGTGTCCTTGCCACGGCTCGCGAGATAATACAGCGCGATCTGCAGGATATGGTGCTGGTGGCTCCGAATAATCTATCTGCTAATGTGGCCAGTGATCCGTTTCTGTTTCCTCGCTGCATGATCTCGAAGAGCGCCCAGGCAAGCATCTTTATATAACAATTACGCTCGGCGGGGTATTCAATTCACCAAGCGCTCTGCTGCCCGCCCCCATGCCTCTCTCTACACATCTGTCACTACGTTCGCCTGCGCCTCCTTCACTTCAACTATCCCTCGTTCCTCTCTCCCTCTCTATCTACCAGACTATTTTGTTCCTTATCCGCACAGTCTTCTCCTTTGGCTGTGATTCTCATCCATCTATTCTATGTTCTTCATTCGTCAATCTAACTATCTTATCTATCAATCTATCTACCTATCCGTATTCCCTTCAACTCATTCATCCAGGGATTTACCGTTCTGTCGTTTATCTTTCTGACTCTTCGCTTACTCGTCCGTAAAGTCGTGCTGCCGCTTAGACCTAAGTAGTTCAATATTTAAATAGAATTCGTATTCCTAGCTATTCACTTATAATGAAAACACATCTCTTTCCCATTGATAGGATTTTGTGAAGCTGATGGATCGCGTGCTGCGCCAGCCAACGGATAAGACAGCAGAATCGACGCCCGATCCATTGGCCGGAGTCGTTGCCCAGCTGCTGGAGACGTACATCGACGAGGTGCCCAAGGTGCATAAGAAGCTGCTGCAGAGCATTCCCCAGCAATCGGCGCTGTTCCACAACAATTGCCAGTACCTGACGCATTGGGTGGCTCAGCACGCCAACAACGGCATCGATAGCTATCCCTCGCTGGTCAAGATGCTTCAGTCCACGGCCACCAAGCACTTGCGGGTTCAGCTCAACTATCAGCAGTCAATATTGATGGATATCATGAGCGGATTCGGTGGGTCTTCATATTCCTTCTCCTACACAGATTATGCAAGTGGGAAGAGGCAGTTAGAACATATATCTTATATAGAAATCCTATTCTGACCTCAGCGATCTCGGCAACTACAAAAGTGAGAGAATTGAAATTTTGGTGAGACGATTAGACAGAGACAAGAAATCTATCCATATCTATGCAGATACTCTAAGAGTGCCAAACGATTGCATAGAGTACAGGCTTGAGTCTGAGGACATTTGTAGTGCATGAATGCATTGGAGTGGGGGGCTGTAAAGAGAGTGAAGTTGGCAGAGGGCCCAAATGGGTGGCGCATGTGCCTAGAATGATTGCAATTGCAGCTCTGGATTGGGGTGAGGGTATTTGCTAGTCGGTGACACTCCCACTAATTAATGCCTCTTCTCGCACTTTGACAGAATTCGAAAATCCGCACACCCTGGGCTCGACGCCGTTGCGACTGGTGCGCCAGTGCCTGCGCCAGCTGGAGCTGCTGAAGAACGTGTGGCAGCAGGTGCTGCCGGAGAACGTCTACAACAGCAGCTTCTGCGAGCTGCTGAATGCGTTTGTCAACGAGCTGGTGCAGCGGGTGTTTACGCTGCGCGACATTTCGGCGACGATGGCTAGCGAGCTGAGCGACCTGATCGACGTGGTGCTGGAGAAGGGGCCGCTGCTGTTCCAGGATAAGCACGAGGTGCTGCAGGTGCGCAGCTGGCAGAAGCTGCAGCAGCTGAAGACCATGATGAACGCCTCGCTGAAGGAAATTACGGAACTGTGGTGCGATGGCGCCGGTCCGCTGACGGCCAATTACCAAGCGAATGAGATCAAGCACTTGATACGCGCCCTCTTCCAGGACACGGATCGGCGCGCCAAGGCCATCACGCAGATCGTCTAACGCCATTTGCAAATATATATACATTTCAAATTGCTTTACACTTAATTAAACTCTTTATTACCAAACCGTAGTCTATCTCTTAGCCGATCTGAGCTCCTCGCATTTCGTGTTTGGCCTGCAGCATGAGCGGGCGCAGCTGCTCCAGCAACAGTCGATGATCTCGTCCATGCGTTACGTTCAGGATGCGCTGCGCCTCGTGCAAGTGCTGCAAGGCTTGCTTGTAGTTGCGCTCGTATAGCTCGATCTTGCCCAGCTTCAGCTGGAGGAGACCCAGCAACGGGTTCCATGGCCCATGGTATTTAGCAAAGCCTGGCAGCAGCTGCCTTCCATAGTCCAATGCCTCTGTCCACTTGCCCACCTGGATGGATGCCTCGAAGGCGGCATCGAGCGTCTTCACGTGCCAAACGTTTAAGGGATGCAGGATGCCGCGATGCTTGGCCAGGCATACTTTGCAGACGTCCAGATCTGGAAGGGAACAGTGTGTGTATAGTATGACGAGTGTGTATAGCACATGGTCCGGCCGCTTCGCCCACTTACAGGCCACCTCCCTCATGGAGTCCAAGCTGGACTGCGTCAGTGCCATCACCTCGTTGTAGTCGGTGCGCAGCTGCTCCGTCACGGGCGTTCCGCAGCTTTCACACTTATCCAATTGTATATTGACGCTAGCGTCGCAGCTGCCATTCAGGCAAACGGCTGCGGTCATTTCGTGCATCTCCTGCGGATCGATGCACTTGCTGCACACGCAGAGGAAATAGTAATGCTCCTTTAGATCTGCCCGCCGCTGCTCGGGCGTGTTGAGCAGATCGATGTAGCTTATGTAGATCTTGGACCAATCCAGGCAAGGCAAGTCCTCAATGGCGTGCACGTGCAGCTCGGTGCCCTCGAAGGTGGCCACCGCATTCGGCTGGCAGCTGTGATCTGTTATGGAGACGCCCAGGTAAATGGCAGTCGCTATCGAGTTCATCTCTGCATCCAGGATGTTGAACCCGTTCGTGATGAGCTGCATGATGAATGAGACAGAAAATGATATCAAGATTAATTTACTAAACTAGACGTCACACTTCAAATCAGCCTCAGCATGAGATAGAGCGGGACGCACATATGGTTTAGAGCAGTGCAGCCATATGAGTAGCTGAGTGGCTTTTGCTGCTGCCTCTCGCTCACACTTACACGGCCATAAATGCTCATCAGTTCATTCATGTTGGGTACCAGACTTCCAGTTAGACTTCCCTTTTCGCTGTCCGTCATCATTTCCGTGAGCACAGCATGCAACGATTCCAAATGCTCAATGCGCTTCGGGTCATGCTTAATCTCCGTATAGTCTGCAAATCGAAAAATATTAAACGGAGTCTACATACATATCTACATATATGAAAATATGTATATGAATTGCCACTCACGTGACATTAGATCGCGAAATTTGCGAGACCCGTGCTTCGTGTAGTAGCCCCTTTCTAGATCGCCGCCATGTTCCAGCCGCAATATAAGCCGGCAGAGCATTCTCGCCGCGTCGGGCACAATGCGCGGCAGCGCGCGCTTAAGGAACAGGCACTCGTGCTTGTGGATGGGCCAAGCCTGTTGCTGGCAGCTGCGATTGCAGTAGGAGACATAACGGCAATTGGAGCACTTCAACACCTTTGTCCTGTGCAAGCAATATTATATTATATGGCATTATTTCACTCTGAAATTCCACTGCAACTCACGCTTCCAGACAATTATCGCAGCGTTCCAGTCGATATTTCGACTGGAGCACATACGCAAATGGCTTTTCAGTCAGAATTCGCGTGCCGCGTTTTATGACCAAATTCGACGAGGCCTCCATTGTGAACACACCTGTGGACCTGCCAGCAAGCAGCAGATCAAAAATATTGCATTTTGCTATATTCAAATTTGAAATGCTTTAGCGGCACCTATTTTCTATATTTAGCGCACGGCACAAACAAAACACAATTTACGCAAGCAGAACAGACAGTTCGCTATTAGTCGGCCCATCGATACCCTGCAGAGCGAGCAACATGTTATACGCTCCACGGAGTGCAGCTCTCTCTTCCGTCTGATATGCTCTGCCATCAAAGGTACTTAACACACCTAAATGCGACTTAAAATATACATATGTATGTATTTATATTAAAAATAAATATTTGACGTATACATATGTATGTATAACACATTTACATGCCAATCAGACCAACACGAAAATATTGTTTATGAGAGAGTGCGTGCTGGATTTCCGTTATTCATGTCCTCAGTCGCGCCACTCTCTGAGCGCGTTGCTCACATATTTGTGACGTCACATATGCTGCTTTTAGACTCTCTCCCTCTCTTTCTCGGCGAGCTGCGGCATAAATACGTTCTTTGGTAACACTGCTCGCAGCATTCGTGACGTCAAACCGGCGCATGTAAATAAACAACCTGCATAGCATAGAAAATATTCATTCAAAGAAATTTCTTTTTCAAGTTTGTTTATTTTTTTGTGTTTTTAGCAAACTTATAGCTTAGATACCATGTACTATTTATTTGTAACACATGCGGTATGCTTCAGGGTCTCTATAAGTGGTAGTTATTCAAAATAAAAAAAAGCAAATTACATTATTCTTCACGCTTCTGCTTGACTTTCCCGGCAGCCTTGCCTCTTCACACACATACACACGTCGCACACACGCACACTTCGACGCCTTGCCCTCTTTTAGTTGTTCTGTGGCTTTGACCACTCCACACTCAGGATCAAGTGATCGTAGCCGTGACCATTCAGGATCTCGATGGCCGCTGCCGCATCCTTGCGCTGTTTGAAGTGAACGTAGGCGAAACCTTTGCAGAGGCCGGTATTCTTATCGCGGGCCAGGTACATCTTGCTCTGTGGACCAATCTTCTTGACCAGCTCCTCGAGATCCGCTTCGGTCATGGACTCCGATAAGTTGGAAATGCGAATGGCGGCCGTATCGTCACGTCCACGCATACCCATACCGCCCTTTTGACTATCCTTGAGGAATGGTGGCACATACTTTCCAGATTTGGGGGCATCCACGGCTGCCGATGCAGCAGCTGCCGCCTTCTTCTCCATAAGATTGGTGTCCATGGCGGTGCCTTTGTAGGGACAGTTGACAGACCAATGCTCGCCATTGCAAATACGACATTTGGCAATGTTCTTGGTGGGATCGAGCAACGGATCGTTGGCCTTCTCATCCTCTTTGGAGTTGAGGAACTGCATTATAATCTCTTCAGAGACCATTGTGGTTTGCGAATTCGGGCCGGGCTTGTCGTTCTTCGAATCACCAAATTTGGTCCAGGTGCGGCGCTTAGCCACAGTTTTCGGCACGACCTGCTTGGATATTTTGTAAGTGCGCACCACTTTCGTTTTCTTATCGTCCTTATTGTATTTGTATTCGGTCACATATTTATGGCCATTCTCAATAGTTTCGGTTGTTGGTGGCAAGCCTCCATAGTCGAGCTCCACCTCATCGGCCCAACTGGATTTGATTGTTTCAACGCCCGGCATCTGTAAGTATTAACATTAATATATGTTTCTATGCCTTAGTCTGCGTCGTTCTGTGTCAATTAACCTTGTTTTGCTATGCAAATGGACAACGAAAATTTAATACAAAATTTCGCCACGAGTTTGCAGATTGCGTCCGCACCACGAAAAGAGCCAGTTAGGGATGCAAGTTGATTGTCGATGAGCATTTATCGCACAACAAGCAGACTTTAACAATTCATCGGCAAATCGCAGGAATGTGATCTCATCGCACTGGCTCCTCAATTGTTCAATTACGAATATATGATTATTTATGCGGCAAATGCAATAGTAATTGATTGTTGTAAAATAACATTATAATATAATAAACCAGTTCTGCGGCGCAGATACCGACAAATGTGAACTAAAGCAACGAATACATTAACATCGATAGACAGTTCATTTAAAATGAAGAAAGTTTGCGATATTAGACATCGATATGCGATGAGTAACATAATAATTAAATTCAGCAGGATGGCGCTAAATTTGAAATACAATTAACTTACGATATTCGCCGCCGAGCATGAGAGACATACACATATATTTTATAGTATAATCTTTATTGACAATAGAATTTAGAGCTCTTCAATGGAGTTACTCGTAGGTATAAAGCACAGTATACATATATATAGATATATATGTCTATATTTGTTTTAAGTTTATGAATGTAAGTATTGTATATAAATATATATTGTATATTTGTTTGTGTATCGTGTATGTGTGTATATATATATATAGATATATATATATGAATATTTATGCGTATTATTTTTAATTGCTTAGCTTAAAGCACAGGGAATTTTGATATGAGAATATGATTGAGCCACGCAATCAAGTAGTGGAGCGAAGGTGACAGAGTGAGGGAGAGAGAGAGAGAGACTGGATGGTTGACAAAAGAGGCTAAAATGGTATTGAAGAGTGAAAGTATACAATGACGCCTAAAAATTTTACTGATATCGATAAATCCTAATTAAAAAGAATAGTCCTCACTAGCTGCAGTATCTACTAAATAGGCGCTGAATTTAAAGAAATAAAATGACTAGAATGGGGTTGGAGCGAGGGATGGGATGTGGTCGGGACTATCTAATGAAAGACATCCATAAAGGGGAAATAAGCTTGCTCCGGCTCCAGTAGATCAACAAGGAAGCACACTGTGCCAGCGACTCCCTCGTAAAGGCTGTGCGGTCGATCAGGAACGCGCGCACGTTGCTTGAATTCCGCATTAGTTAAGAGTTCCATGAATTTGTGAGCACGGTACAGGTACTTCATTTCGTTGGTCAAGCGGAAGAGGAGAAGGAAGACGTAGCCATTGCCGGCTACGCCATGGCAAATGCCCGGTCCCTTGCGCAAAAATCCCTTCTTCCATACCAAATCCGCGGCGCGACGCAGTGATATAATATATTTGTCCTCTTTGAAGATTAGATAGGCTTTGGCTATCACGTAGACAGCGCCGGGTGCACCATGACACCAATGCACAAGACGCTTATCGCGGCCCGAACGCAAGTCCTCCATAGCAACTGGGAAGTTGCCTTCACCATCCTGCAGTTCCAGGAGGAAGTCAATCGAGCGCTTGATGTCCCGCAGCTCAGCGGCGGGCGCCGATATGGGAACCGTACGAAACCAGGGACTGTCCAAGAGCATGTGCAAAATAGAGCAAAGGCCATGAGCAGCGCCCAGATACTCTGTGCCATGGTATTGGTACATCAATGGTAACGGAGAGTTATTCAGTTTGCTATACTCCCGTCCGCTGTGGATGATCAGTTGGCAAATGGAGATGAGGTCATCATCTGTAATTTTCTTCTCTGGCAGCACGTCGTTGAGCCAGTAGCAGCCAGATAGATAGCCAGCGCGTCCAACTAGCATTTCGTCACAACCATATTTTGTATGCATGAACTCCTTGCTCGATGGGATGCCCGACTTAAAGTTGGCCAAGTCCATGGATAGTTCCTCGGTATTCTTAGTCTCCTGGGATATGGCAGCCGAGACGGCATAGATACCGGCGTTGCCACAGAGAAAGGAATATCGCTCGGCCGATCTCTTCTTGTAGCGTTGGGCATTCACTTTCGCATTGCGTATGAAGGCAGCTGCATGCTCCAAGGCCGGATAGAGATCACGGGTCTGCTCATTGCTATTCAGCTTCCAGAACATGTAGGCAATGCCAGCATTGCCCACATACAAGTCGCCGCGATTGTCCTCTTCGTCGCTATTGGGATGACAATGCTCTAATATGGCATCCACATAGGTGCATATCAATGTCTTTATGTGCTCCTCATCGGTGGCAAAGGGCGTATTTTCACCGCCCGCGAAATCAGCAAATGGATTCTTCAGATAACGCCGCTCCATTTCAAGACTCAAGCTATCGTCGGTCTCCACTTTGTCTTCAACTTTTCCCTTTTGCGCTATTTTCGTTTCAGCGGCTGCTGCTGCTGCTGCTGTCGCGGCTGCTGCAAACAATTAACGCACAAGAGCAGAGGAGAAGAAACGGAAAACATTTTTGTTATCGTAAATCGATTTACCGTTTGCCGGCTGCTGCGTACCTGACGCAGGGCGCGGCCCCCGCCGGCTGCCGGCGTTTGCCTTATCTAGGACTCTTACTTACCCGTTGTGCCTTTAGTTTTGCTTCTTTTCCAAACGGTTGTATTATAGCATCGACGGGAACGCACCTGAAACACGTTTATGCACTTAATAAAACACGGCTTAGCTATATAAGAATTATATACGTATATATATACAAATATATATTTTTTTAGATTTAATGTCGCGTATAAAATGATTTGTGTTTTGTTCAGTTTTTTTTGTTCAGTACAGTTTGCAAGTGCTCACAAGCATATGTATCCTATTTATAATAATAAAGTTTTGTCACACATTTGACACTGTTGTCAAAGCCAAGCAGTTTGTAAGCTCTTAAATCCTTAATTGTCTTTTGTACAGGTTTGTTATCGTATTATCCTGGTTTGTTATCGTATACATCGCTTAAGATGTCATTCATGCGATAGCTAATCGTTGCGCGATATAGTGGCGATATGTTATGCATCTACACATTTTCAAAAAGGTTAAACTACAATCATATATATTGCATAATACCGACGTTTATAAAGCAGTAAATAATGTGCAACAAATATTAAAATAACAACAAATAGTTATGCTATGTAGTGGCACTGGCATTAGCTTAATCGATATGCATTGCATAACATCGATTGAGACACTGCCGGTCCGGTCACTCACATCACTATTTATTTACCAATTTATAGAGATTCACATATGCAATTACTTTTTCTGGGCTTTATAGCCTGTAAGCTTTATTTATTTGTTAACATATATATCATTATTATATCACAACTGTATTTGCTTGAAATTATTTACGATGGTTAAGTCCCATGATGGTCGCAATGCGTATAAATATATTCAAAACATCCATATAGATAGACATTGAACTGAAATATAGCATCAAATGAGTTTTGAGAATCACAGGTAACTAAAGGATTTACACTTACGCATTAATGGGATCGAAGGGTGCATATGCGTACTCTGGATACACCTCAGCCCTGCGTACCAACAGCTGCGTATCGTAGAGCAGGAAGCCGCTGAAGAGAATTAGTCCGCCGTATAGCGACATCGAGGCCAAGCCTAGAAGAAAATCGAGCAGAAGAGTTAGCATAAGCTCTATATTATAGGATTTGACGAAACTCAATAACATACCAGCGCCTAGCATGGTCGTTGGGGGCAGCCACATTGATGCCAAGGATGAGGCGAAGACAACGCCTAAGCCAATGGCCAATGGACCACCCATATACAAGAACTTATCATTCGGTGCACAAGTTGCGATCGTCGACAAGCCACCGGCAATGCCGCCCGTGTAGAGAGCTGCGCGCGTTAGTATCGGTCCACCGAGGAAACACAATGGGGCTATCATAGCACCCAACAGAGCGCAATGCACGGCCCAGGCCAAGTGCTTTGGCCCCAACCCCTTTTCATACTGAATGGAGCGAGTGACAGCGCCACTGCCAATGACCAAAGCAAACGAAGCTAGTGTCCACTACGGTAAACATATACATACATATAGATATCTGTGTGTGTGTACGTGTGGGTGCGTGTACGGTGTTTAGACTTACCACAAAGCCACCGCGCGAGGCCAGTGAGAGCAGACGAGGCGAGCGGAAGACGGCAGCAGCAGAGGCGGCAGTCAACAAGCAGGAGCCCCCAAAGAAGGCGTATGTCGATTGTATGCGCTCCTTCACATATTGCGGCCACATTCTACACATCAAGAGAGAGAGAAAGAGAAATCGTAAATAAGATGAAACAATGGCATTGCTCTTTTATAAGAGAAGAAACGGAGCATTCGCATCATCGCATGTTATGCGCGCGGTAAAGAGAGAGTGAGAGAGAGTGATCGTCTTGGCTTATGATTTGTGAAGTACCATTGCTCACTGAGAGCACAATTGAATAAGAGAATATATCAAGGATGGTCTGGAGGTGGGTGGCTTTTGTTCCAGATTGTGCTTTAAATGATGCAGAGGAGGTCTAGATCTTTCTCTCGCTCTCTCTGTTTTTCCACTGTACTATATACTGTAACAGGCAATAATTGGTCAATGCCTATACTAGGTACATATATGTATGCCTATGTATATCTGCATGTATTTTAAGGAATTCCTACTCACATGGCGTTGTCCGCAATGCTTGTGTGCTTGCCCATGCCGATGCCGTAATAGCAAAGGGCGCCTAGGCCGACGGCAGCGGCTCCGGCAGCTGCTCCCTTGCCCAATGAAAAAGCTGGAAGAACACACGCAGTTTAGTTACGGCTACAATTGGAAGGCAAGCACTTACCATTCTCACTTGGTGGGCCCATTAGCTTCTCTTTGAGCGTGGGTTGACTGCGTACTGGAGCCCGCTCCACAATTACGGGATTGCGTGGGGGGCGCACTGGACCACGGGCATAGTTGCGAAATAGACTTGGGTTAAGTTTCGAGGATTTGGCCAGCAATTGGCAGCTCAATGGAGCCTTCGACAATGCAAGTCGCATTAACATTTTCTTGGTGTGATGAAATTATCAGTCGATTGTTAAAATTGAATTCGCTTGTGCCAAAAATAAATTTACACACGATTTAGCTGTTTTTCGATGAAACAAATTTAGTTAGCGAGCGTAACTGACGTAAAACTTCTATGTATTTTGAAATATTTCTAGAATTTCCTACTTACGAACAATTGTCACTTCGATAATTTACAATGTTGATTGTCGCTATCGATATAAGCACGATGATCAGCTGTGCGTTACAATATATATCGTTTAAAATATATACTCTGGTTGGCAATGCGAAATTATGAATTTAAATATTTTAATTGTCGTAAACATTAAATATATATATTTAGTACGTCTTTAGTTTTTTTTTTAAATTTGTATTTTATCTGCTTTTTAGTGGGCAACATGTTTTCAATTTTCCTTGCAACTATGGATATTTTAATCGTTGGCGGAAAATTATAACAGCACCGTCTTAGAATAAATGCCGCCATTGCAGTTGAATTCAAATTTCATTTAATGCAATTTCGTTATGCTCAAGATATACATATATTTGGAACACTTAACAATACAATGCGACACAGATAATTTTTAACGACTAACTACGGCCTAATTGATCACACTACAAATTCACACTATAAACATTCATATGCATATACACATATGTAGATATGTATGTATATATTTAGATATATAGCGCTTGCTCATACTGAATATTTTCGAACAGTTGGCTGCACGGTTGGTCTCTCTGGAAAATTGGGTGCTAGACGATCCTTGTTGATGATAATCAGCTCGGTCAGATGCGATTTGCGCAAATTGCCAAGATGATCATACGTATTCGTTTGCTCCAGCTCCCCCTCGGGATTCGACGTGAACGTTTTGCATTCGTATAGGGGACAACATTTCGGATAGACCAAATCGGTTTCCGTGGGCGGCAGCACATGACAGTCCCCCTTCAAGCCAACCGGCACTTTACAGCTGTAACGGTTAATAAAGAATGACAGTGAAAATGATGTATAGAATATCAGTGCATGTCATTGGTCAGCCAATCTACACTCTCTCTGTCTCTGTCTCTGTCTCTATCGCTCACTTACGTATCCTCCCATACGCGAAGTGTGCCCAGACATTGCACTCGCACACATTGCCCCGGCCGTGTAAACACTTCTCCCACATACAGCTGCCTGGCTGTCAGCGTATCCCGGCAGTACTGCTGACTGTAACGGTAGCTAGCTGCCAAATGCACCAAAATGGAATGAGTGAAGAGCACAGCTATATAGACAGATGATGCGTCCATACTTACATGGATACTGCGGCATTGCCCGGCTGCCGGCTACGAAGATGAATCCTATTAACAACAATTTAGCAGATTCCATTTTTTTATTTCGATTATTTTTGTTTGCCTGATTCGATTCGACGTTTGCAAAGTTTAGTGCGCAACTGATTCCAAGCGAATGTATTTAATCTATATCAACGGTTCCTCTTCATGGGCTCTCTCTATCTTTATATGTATCTATGTGTGTGTGTGTGTGTGTGTGTGTGTAATCACATTTACTCAGAGCATTTACGCGCTTTCTCTACTGGGAATTTAACAATATTTTGTATGTATATGAAATGTGTTGATGCTTTTCTATATGGCATGCTTATCGCTCGGTCCGCAGCGCAGAAAAGATCGAAACTCAAATGTTGGTGGCATGACCGGGCGCTACCCTGTAGAGCACCACAAAGATATGGCGTCAACGAGTTGGGAGTGTGAAGCGATTGCACAAGATGATCGGAGCTCTCTGCATTTCCCGAATGAGTCTCTGAATGAATCTCTCTCTGCTTTTCCCAATGAGTCCCTCATTATCTCTGTCGGCTCTGCTCTGTGAGGCTTTCTCTGACTTTCTCTCTATCCCTCTCTCTCTCTCTATCCCTGTGTATGTATGTCATTCTGTCTATTTGCGTGTCCGTTTGTCTATCTCTTTCCCTTAATCTTAACTTTTTCATTCTTTGCCTTTGTGTCTGTCTCCCTTCTTCTATCTCTATTGGTCTCTCCGATTCTCCCTTGCTCTATACTCTATGAATCTCTCTGATTCTATGCTTTTCAGTCCCTCTCTCTCTCTCTTTGTCTGTCTCTCTCATGCCATAGCGCCTGCTTGGACCAATGCTGTCTGTAGTCGATATACCTCTCATGTTTTTCCATGGATAATGGCAAAGCGATTGATGTTTACGAGAACGTACCTATATATGCACGTACTCACATACATAGAATACACATATACATGGGCAAACGAGTGCGTATGTGTGTGTGATGTTAAATGCTAAGACATTGTTTATAAATAATTTGTTTCACTTTGTAGACTGCCCCTGACCGCTACCAAGCGAGCTGTGTGGGGCACTGGGCCACATCAGATGAATCATGCTTGCATGCCAAGTGAGAGAGAGAGAGGGAGGGAGAGGGAGGTAGATACACGCTGAAGAAAATAGAGAAAGAGTGAGAGAGAGAGAGGGTGAGAGATGATACGAATTGTATCCTATTTAAGACTCTTCCTCAATCATCTCGTCTCGATCCTTTCAATCAGAGCTTTAAGTTTTCTAGACTGAGTGCAGGAGTACTGAGTACTGCTTGATTGATGGGAGCTACTTTTGGTTTAGGCTGCTTGAGTGATGTATATTGATTGATCAGCTTATATGGCTCGATGATTGACTGCAATGGAAATAGAATCATTAAAATGAAAATTAGTTCAAGTATTTTGCTTCCATTCACTATTCGAGTGAGTCCCCCATTTCGAGCACAATTGACAATTTGAACCTTTCACACAAACCCATTCGGCGATTAGCTGTTGCCGCTGCTGTTGCTCAATCTAATCAATTGCCCAGACAGATAACCTTTGACACGGCAAAGCGAGAGAAAAGAGCGCTTGAAATTTCCGCCACGCTTGCAATTTCCTGCACAAATCAAATCACGTTATAAAAAAGTGTGTGCATTCCTAGCCAAAAGGTTTTCGAACGGAAACGGAAATGGAAATTGTCAAGCGCAAATTCCTAATAGCCCTATCAAATGCTGCGACGCTTGATTGACGCATCAGCCAGCTGAATGTTGCTTACTTTTCAGCGCCTTCCCCAATTCGCTCTGATTTTATTCATTGTATACTTTCGCTGCAAATGCTCAGAGCTTCTAGAAGAGGGATTACCAACTTATAGATACCCTAATCAGCTTTTGTAGATGTGCACACAAAACGTGTACTTCAAGTCAATCCGCATTGATTGATCAACCAATATATATATATATAGCATATATTAAAATTCTTATTCCTCTTGACTTCAGTAATATCATCAGTAATATTAGAGTCATATAAGAGGCATTCATCAATTATATATATGTATATATATATATATAAGAAACACTTATCACACATCAGTCATCTATCAATCATACATCAGTAATATTTTAGTCATACAACACCCATACATCAATCATGTAACTGTTACTCCTCTGTCATACATCATGCGTACATCAATCATACGCCTGTCATACATCAGTAGTACACAAGCCATGCATCAATCAAATAACAGTCCTTCTACAGTCGTACATAATTCGTATGTCAATCATATATCAATCACATACCAGTCATACATCAATCATGTATCTGGCATGCTTCAATCCTACATTACCCATACATCAGTCAGACTTAAGTCACCATCAATCTAGCATGAGAGACTGATTGATCAGTCTTTGACTGATGGGCTTAACATATGCCATAAGAGAAAAGATTTGTACCCATCATCGGCTGAATGACTGTTGATTGATTGAAACTGATTGTCTGAGTGACTGACCAACAGATTGAGGAGCTAACTCTCGACAAATCAAGTTTATAGCTCACTAATGATTGATATACTGATCGATAGACGGGCAACGGCGAGAAGAATAGATCGATAGCACTGGCTGTTAATGCCCAAGTACATGAGTTTCTTCGCAGCACTTGCAATAGACTGCCAATAATTAGCCGAGAATGTCAAATCACTTGCCATTAATTGATGCAGACAGCGAATAGTCCAACTAATCGTTGCTTCAGCTCGCCTTTTGGTTTCCACACGAACTGTGCGAGCTGTATAAATTGTCGCTGAAAAGCTGATCGAGAAAGAGGTGTAAAGCGAAATTTGGGAATTGCTTTGCATGAAACCCAACTCTCTCCCTCTCTCTATATCTCGCGCGCTCACGCTCTTGCTCTCTCCTCTCTGGATGAGGTTGGCGTTGATCGTTGTTTGCTGTTTGTTGATCGTTGAGCGTCTTTGGCTTGGGGTTGTTTTTGTTTTTTTTTTTTTTTTTTTTTTTTTTTTTTT
>NW_022046169.1:43644-65877 GCF_001654015.2 Drosophila navojoa | reverse complement strand
ATGAGTATTCCGCAGTCGGTAGCGCCCGACTGCAACGTTCTTACTTGTTTTTAATTACAAATATAAATTATTTTTAAGTTTTTCATATTCTGTATTACAATTAATTTTTGTCATTCTTAACTCTTTCACGCAGCTAGTATAATTATTGCTAATAACAAAGCACTTCGAAGGAAGTAGAAATTTTGAAAAGAGCAACTGTTCCGTAGGGATCTTCTCATGAACTTGAATTCGTTGTAATTGAACGTAGCGTTAACCATTTCGATCCAGGGTATAAAGTAAGAGATGTTTGTGTAGACTCCCGGGAAGAATCTGCGGCCGCAGTCCACGCCCCAAGAAATAATGCCTGTGAGGGAGTTCATGCACACGAGGGGACCGCCCGAGTCGCCTCTGCAGGCATCGATGCCGCCGCTCAACCAGCCGGCGCACATCTGAGACTTGGGGAGAAACATGTAGATGAAGGAGCAAAGACCTTGGGGCACAGTCGGGATGATGGCCTGCATCAGCTGCTTGTTCTGGTTGCCCCAGCCGCTGATTACGCAGAAGGTGCCAGGGCTAAAGGGCTGCTTGACGAGCGAGACGGGGCGGATGTACAGCGAGTCATCTGGTATGATGTCATTGAGGAACAGCAGCGCAATATCGTTTTCAAGCGTGGATCGGATATAGTTATGGTGCCCAATGATCTGTTCTACCAAATACTCGACGGTAAACTCGGTTTTTACATTAAGAGAGGTCACGCCGGCTACGACAACAAAGTTTTCAGAGTCTCTGTATTGCACCGGCATCGTGTCATTTCTATGTGGGGGGCAGTGAGTACGGGCTATTTAAGGGACCATGAGAAACTTTACCTACATTTCAAAACAATGGGCAGCCGAGCAGACCACCCGCTGGGATATCACAGAGCCACCACACATGTGGCCTTCGCCAAAGTTTTCCTCGTGGTAGTACCGTGCTCTGATCGAGACCATGTATGGAGCGTTGGCGATGGTTATTGGATAGCCACCCACTATCTTGGCGTGCGTCTCCACTGTCGTGCCGCGCTCTTCAATGACTACAACACATAGTTATCGAAATCGCTTACGTTCACATTACTCACGCTGATCAGGCTGATCCTCTGCAGCAGCTGCTGCTACTCCTGCTGCGAGAAGCAGCATGCCAATTGGCAGCGCTTGGCTAACATACATGTCCCGGAACCCGTCGAATGCTGCTTACACTTAACTCAATTTGGCGATACATCGAAACGGAATATATAAATGGTTTCCAAAAGTAGCATGAAATCAATTATTTTTTATAATTTGTACTTAAAAGTTATTTATTTTTGATTTTTTTTCTAATGTTTTTAATGTTTTTACTTTCGAGTATTTTCTGTTAATTAATAGGTATTTTATAAGATTTTTTGAGTTAAAAATCATCTAAGATACTTTTCAATGAATGAGAATGAATTGCTTTAGCAATGCAATGCTGATAAGGAGAGTGGCAGCCGGCTTGCGAGAGTTCTTCAGTTCAAATGAGCAATGGTTCATTTAGTTTTCTTGTGGAAAATAAAACTGAAAGTCAAATGTAGACAGCGCCCATTTGCACAGTTTCCAAGTAGATTGCTGATTTTGGCTGACATAAATGACGTATAGCCATTTGTATGTTGATGTGACTGGTTCAGGACTGACTGCGGTTACCTTCGCCACCCCGACACTCTCTGCTGCATATATACATATACATACATATAGTACAGTAAAGAACAGTGAAGTAAATAAAAAGCGATGCTGGCGATTGTGCCGATTTTTGTGGCAGGGCGCAGAGAGGTTTTTAACCACGATATGTCGGTGCGCTTAAATTATTATCTCGTTGGCTGAATGGGTGTCCATCTTCCATCACGCTCTCACACGTGCAACTGCAGCAGCAGCTGCAGATCCTCCCTCCTACTTCTTGTGTACCTGTGCACTTCAAATGCGTTTCGCTTTTTGCGAAGTGCAATCATTGTTGCAGCTTCACGGCGAAACGTAACGAAACGAAATAAAACGAATCCAAGGCAAACAAACTAAAAGCACGTAAGAGCATCGGAAGTACCCAACTACGACATATGCGACAGCTTACCTTAGCAAATTTATTGAAACAAATAAGGGAACGGATGCAATGAGTGCTTCCACTAGCTCTTTTTGAATCATAGATATACCAATAAAAATCTCGGTTGAAAATATAAAATAAATTAAATATATAAATAACTAAATAAAAAATTAATTATAATTTTGCCAAAATATAGTATTGTAAAATGAATTGATTCTTATTCGACTCAAAAAAGTATTTTTACCCTTTCAAGATCAACTTAATCAGGATCATAGATATTGTTGCTTCGATGCATTCGTGTAGGGAGTATTTTTATTTATTACTATTACATACTTTCATCGTCATCCACAAAACTAATATGCTCGTCTCCTCCAGTTAGCTCGCAGTTAAACCAAAAGCAATAACAAAGAGCTAAGCTAGCTAAAGCGCAGCGAGTTCCATTTTCCATGGTTGTCTTCTCGCTTCTCACTGTGATTCTATGAAGTCTGCTTGTTTTTAATTTAAAAGCCCAACAGCGCACATTTATTTATATGCTGCACGTGATTTTCACACACACACACATGTTCTCTATCTCTCTCTGTCACACACACACACACGCTGTTATATAAATATTTCATTTTACCATTTGTCACGTGCATTTTTTATGCGCCAACGCGTCGTATACGCGATATTTCGCGCATAAAAATGCAAACGCAAAACACCCACAATATCTTTTGCTTTGCTGTAAACGCGGCAGTTTATTTAATATTTTTGTACTCTCATTGTTTTGCATAGTTTTATGTACGTATTTTATTTTTTATTAATTGCTCGTCACGCCGCGAGTTCAGATTCAGATTCCGCTCCAGTTTTAGATACAGCAGCAAATATGGCTCCCTGGAGGCGTTGTGTGTGGTTCTGAGTGCATCCGCCTCGCCAGGGATTTCAATTCGGTAGAATATTTTCGGTTGGCTTTGCTGTGAAAAGCTTTTATTTGATTTACGGCTTGTTTTACAGATACGAGCAAATTAAAGCAATTGTGATTGTGAAAAATACAATTTTTTAAATGTGGAGAGACTCACAAAGGCTGTATCAGCAAAAAGTTTGCCACAGCACAACATTTTTAAATGATTCAATTTTCGATTGTATTCGTTTCTATATATGTTTCTTTGAATATCTACTGCATTTAAGTATCTCATTCATATTCTATATAAATACATATAAATTAAGGAATCCATATTTTAGATATAAGGAATCTAATCAGATGCCCGTAAATAAAGCCAATGCTTGCACAGTATTCATATCAGAACTACTTTCAATATTGTAATCCTTCTGTTTTCTCTATATTGCTTTTCTAAACAGGCATTAGTACTTTTCCTCATAAGATTATGAACTATCGTTTGAGCCCTGGAGTTGTCCATACATCGACAGCTCTGACATATTTGGAATAGATTCAACTTCAAATATTTCAAATAGCGAACAGCAAGAGACTCAAAGCGGCTTGTGAAAACTCAATAATGTTTGAATTTATGTAAAGTAGTGAATAAATCTCTATAGTTTAACCCATCTCTTAATCAACGATCACATTCGTTTTTCCCTACACACCATTCTCCTCACCGTTGAATCCACACAATTCAGTTGTGGTGCACGCCCTAGCAAAACAAAAGTAGGTAAAACCAACTCTAACTAAACAATAAAACAAAACCAAAGGCTTATATATATTTGCAGTTAATAATAATTCATCGATGAGTTTGAAATGTTTGATATGAATGTTGACAAAACTTGTTTTTTGTATTTATAAACACAAATGTGGGCCCATATAGTATTACATTGCTATATGGTATCTCCAGCAGTTGCAATCTATTTTGGGCTACCTATTCACAGCTGGGATGTTTATTTAGGATAGCCGGGGTCTGCTCTTCTGGGCCAAACTGTTTCTCATTTAGGGACTGTTTATCGTATCTTATGATACATTGTTGTGATGATGTCGTTTCACATAAATCATATACTAACAAGTAAGAAGGCTCTAGTCGAGACTGCTCAACTAGAAGATACCCTGAACCTTCCAATCTGATATCCAAATCAATCTGTACTTATTTCATGCGCATATACATACATACACATGCATCCGCACGCACGTATAAAAAAGCGAAATTTTGAGAATTTATTTGTTGAATTACTTAATTTCTAGACTTACAATCTTAATGAAACTTTGTTTGTACATTCCAAAGAACAAGTCTCTAGTATTTGAAATGCGTTTTTTACAAATTTTGGGCGAATGGGGCGTGATATCACAAATCTGTAAGTTACACAATGTTTGTTTTCATCATATGTACATATATACACGGTAAATCTAAATCTTCCCGGTCTAATAATGTTCAAATGAGGCTCAAAAAACAAAATCAATTTTTCGATTATTCTCGATAAAAAAGTTATCGGATGAGTTATCGAACAAATAAAGCAAACTCGTTTTGGTATACACGAGTATGCACACAAAATTTCAGCTTTTGTATCTTCTGAGATCGACGCACTTATACAGACGGACGGACGGACAGACGGCTTGACTATTTTATAGCTGCTTTTCAAATAGGGTCAATTGCTTAACCAAATTTCCTCACTGCAGTGAGTGTCAGCCAGGACTCGAAGAGTTGATGGCCATTTTGAAGGTCTTCCTATTCTCGCGTGTGTGAACAACGATTGTAATGTTGTCTTTGCTTTGCTTCGCAGGTGGGCAACTTGGCTAACGATGGCATCAAATTGGCAACTGGCGCCAAGGAGCGTCGCTGCACGTTGGCGCCGCATGACGGCCTCGAGGAGGAGGCGCGCGGCGGTACCTTGCGCGCCCTTTGGACCCACGGCGGACCCACGGCAGCCTTTGTGCATATCCTCATTGCGCTGTGCCTGCTGCTGCCCCGACTTCTGCTCGAGGCGCGCATCATCGAGAATGGACTGTTGCCGAAGGGTAAGTGTAATTAAGTGAAGTGCGCCGCGATAGGGCTGACAATATAAGCTTGGCGACTGTCAACAGGCTGAGCAAACGCCACTTGCAACTCGAAAGTGTGCAATGGTAACCGAAGAATGTCGACATCAGAATACCCTGCCCTTGGTGGAAAGTTGTAATTTCTTTTATGTTGGCTGAATTTGAGCTCGAAGTCTAAATTAATTGAGTGTCATTAAACTGAGAAATGAGTACAACTTTAATAGTATAAGAATTTAGAGTTTGATACGTGTGTGAAAATATGTCACTTATTACTATTGTTCGATTTATTTTGTATTATTAAAATTATTTCTTCTGCTAGTAAGCATACCTGAATAACCAATATACCTTTAAGCTACGTTTTCCTTTGCAATTTACGTCAACAGGAAGCATTTTTTTTATTTGATAGCATCCTGACATTTTTGGCTGCATTTTATTGTGCTTTTATTGGGCACTTGCATTCAGTATTGCACTTCCGCCACGGACGGCGGCGCTGCATTCGCAGCGTCGTACATTGTCAGTTGATAAATGCAACTATATGGAGCCGCATGGATGGGATCGTTCGTAATTTCGTTTGTTGCTGCAATCAAATAACCATTTGTGTTCATTGTGAACTTTAATGAAATTATTGAAGCAACGAGCTGGGGCAGCCGTCATAATTGGCCGTCAGACAATTTCCGAGTGTTTGGCTGCAATGCGATTTGAGCATTCGGCAAAACGCTAGCACATTAATCTGTTTGGCCATGAAGCTAGAGCACTAACATGGGCAGGCTTAACAAAGTGAGCTTAAGGGAATATCACAGAGAGCAGGATATGGGCATTGTAGTTTGGAGAGAAGAGAATGTGCATGAGAGCGCAACGGCTCAAGTTACTTCAAAGCAACGGCAATCTCGGGGGAAATCTGCTCGAAAAACATATGCATGAGCCGTTGCTACCACAGGCAAACAAAAACAAGTCCAAACATGCCCAATATGGCCGCACACAGGCTAACAACCGCAGGAGTAAACACACATGACACATACACAGAGAGACAGAGAGAGAGGGAGACAGAGAGAGCGAGAGAGAGAGAGAGAGAGAGAGAGAAATGTGGAAACACATTCAAATAGGTTGACAGGCGGCCGGGCAACACGCCCATTATGGGCAGCAATAAGCCATGTTATTAACAGCGCGCAGGCGGGCAGCCAGGCAACCAGCGAAGCGAGCCAAAACTGTGCAAATGTTGGCTCAATGAGCAGCAGCAGCAGCAGAATGTTCAGGGCTCTGGCAGGCCTCTGTTTGTACTTCTCCATGCGTTCGAGTGAGAGAGTGTCGCAATGTACCTTGTACACACAAGTGTGTGTGATGCCACTCTTAGCACAGTAAACTAATGTCACGATTAGTGATAAAAAACAAAAGAGAAATGCACAAATATGAAAAAGGGAAAAACGTAGTTGGCACATACATATGTAGTTTGTTAATGCTTTGGCAGACTTAATTGCCAAGGGGAAGTCGGCTTTGAAAATATTTAGATGTAAGTCCTTTAAAGTTTCATTTCTAATATGTACGCAATGGAAAAGAGGCACTGTGATTGAGCTGGGCTTAATATGTAAATGTGCTATTTATGGGCAGAAAAAATCAGAATCAGAGTTTAAATATTTAGTCATCACACATATATATCAAATCAGAATTGTCGGGTATTGTTGAATCTTGTATTGTGATACTACCATCATAGTTCGATATCTGATATGGATCATATTTTAAATAAATACTCGTGAGAATTTACAGCGCTATCAGCATATTCCATATGGTCACTTTTGCTAGAATAATAAATTCCAGGGAGTAATCATATACATATGTAGAAGTTTTGTCCGATGGTGATACACCTTGTAGAATAACGTACACATACTGTTACTTCATTTGATGTATGATATATAGTATATAGTAATTAGCACGACGTACTCGAGTGTCTGTCTCTCTTAAAAATATATATATATTGGAGAGTCATTAAAATCCTCAGTTAAAGTAGATTCATCTTGTATTTTGTTCTCCATTACGCCACTAAAATTGTGCAGCGAGTCTCAGCGTGCTATCGGGTTCTCTACTCAAATCAAAAGGTGAGGCGCTCTAGCACAGCCATCGTCTACTAGAGATCATATTCTTCCCTTACTCAGTATCGATAACAATCATCGTCACACTTACCCAACACAACCCTGAGCCATACTCGATATCAGCATTTACTGACGTCACACCTTTTTAGTGTTGCATTATCCCAATCTGATCACGCATAGAACAACACTGATCACACAACAGAACCTTATGAGTATTGGCGCGTAATCTCAAAATACTGTACGCTATCAATTTACCTCCGACATATACATTTAACTCAAAATATAGGTTTATTTATTTGTTTATTTAAATTTTTATTTATTATTTATTTACAATGTAATATTGTTAATGCTTTTGAAAGTATTATAAAATCCGAAAAAGTATCTGATTTACCACTATCAAACATTTCCTTTTTATAGAGTTATTTAACTAGCATTCAGACTAATACTGAAAGTACATATACATACATAGTTTTACTTACTGTCAGCCAGGTGCTGGCAAATAGTTCACATCTCTTCGAAAATCGAGCTGCATGGCGGTGAAATTGATTGCAAAGCGAGTAAAAGGTGATTGCATTGTGGGCTATGGACAAGCAAATCAGAATTAACTACATTTAAAGCGAGTCCTCGTGCGAATCCGGGAATCAACGTCGGCTCCACTTTGCCGCGGCCGCGGCCATCGCAATTGTAATCCCTGTGCTACTCCTCCTGCTGCTGCTGCATGTGCAATGCTGAGTGACCGTATGGCAGGTTTATTGAACCGGCCAGCGAGCAACCGAAGGAGCATTGGGAGGAGGGAAAATAAATGGAAACAAAGCCACCAGTGAAGCGGCACTGGCAATGGCACTGGTAACGGCAAGGGCAATGGTAGCGAGTTGCGCGAGTAAATTAAAAATGTGGCAGGCGGTCGCAGCGGCCTCATAAAGGCGTTGACGAGTTGAGGCGAGTTTAAGTCTGGGCTCCGGAGTGACCCATGATGAAAGCCGCAGCAGCAGCGGCAGAACTCAGCTCACTTCATGTGATATTTCAATTAATTTCGATTTCTTTTGTTTCTTCCATTCGCTGTCCTTGCTCCTGGCAGATATGGCGCTGGTCCTTGTTCCTCCAATTCATGGGGGGATTTCCGCGCAACTTGTTGTCGCCCCTCGGCCTCCTCCTCATTCTCCGCTGTTGCACTGAAAATTAGAAAATCATTGGCACAAATGAAATGTGCAACGTTCGAAAGCCAATGTCTTGGTCCAGCACTCGCGTCTGGCCATGACATCAACCAGTCTCTGTGGGGGCTTTGGGGCTGCAGCTGCAGCTGTGGATGAAGCTGGGTCCGGATGTTGGTCAAGTTAAGTGCAATGCCTTGTCGCAGCGGCTGCTTTCGCCATTTTACCGCTTGGCCGCCTTTCGCTGCAATTTGTCAACTGCGCTGACATTCTTAAAGATGCTCTAAGCTTCTCTGGATTGCAGTTGGGCCGAGAGCTGTCAGCCGCAGATCGGGCTTTGTAAGTTGGGCATTATAATTTCCAGCAAGGAATTAACAAACGGAAACTTCGCCACCTGATTGACGGGCTCCCACTAAAGTGTTTGCAGTAAAGAGCTATCTGAGTGAGTGTGAGGGATCTGCATTTCTACAAGTCCCTCTTAACTTTTGCATTAGCATTAAATTGCGCCAAAGCACCGCCGGGGCAATTAGGCAGCGCAGCGCGAAATCATAAAATGAAAATACTTTTTCAAAAGTTCCCGCAAGTCGCATAAAAAGTGGACCGCACAGATATCAAATGAGGAGCTCACAGCAGAGGAGCGGGCGGAAGGGGGCTGCTATCATCGTTTATGATTCGCTGGCGAAAATTTCTGACTTAATTTAATTAAAGTATTACGACATTCTGAATGCTTTGAGTGAGCGTACAAAATGAAAGAAATATATAAAAAGCTTGTAGTAAAAAAGACAAAAATAAAAGAAATGAGCTCTCATAAATATAATATATATTTAATCAAACTTGAAAAATTAAAGGACAAAATCTAGTATCCGCAGCGTTGCACATTGAGAACCAACAAAGACCCAAGGCGAGAACCAATCAATGGCTATCAATATTTGAATATTCATCATTTATTTATTTACCCAAATTAATTATTAAAAAATTTATTTGCTCGTTTTTGCCCAAGTGAAACTGTTAGTTTGGTTTGATTTTTGCGCCTCTATTTTTAATAAAACAGCCAAAAATTTGATGCATAATTTAAAATACATTTGTATTTAAATTTCTTGATTAGAACGCGCGGCGTCTGGTGCCAACCGCATTGGTTTTTTAAATATTTAATTAAAAGCTGTATATATGGATCAGCTCCGGTAAAGGTTTTATGGATCAAATCACTTATGCGCCGTGTTGCGCTCATAAATAATTAATGCCGACGTTACGACAAACTAAATGAAAACTGTGATGGAAGAGCGGATGCTAAATACGAGAGCCCTCCACTGCGCCATATTGAGCGCATGAAAATCTGCTAAACTGGCGTACTCGACTTGAGCAGGGGAAAACTGTTGAAGGCTCGCCTGCACGCCGGGCTGGACGTGCACCGGAAGTGGTCCAAGATGTTGTGGCCAGCGCTGGCCAAGGCACGAATCTTATCGTTATTCATGCTAAAGACTTAACGAGCGCGAGCCGGGACTGCCAAGCCAGGGCAGTGGGTGTGTAGGTGTGGGCGTGGCAGGCGGCAGGCGGCAGGCGGCAGCAGAACTCTAGCATTCTGTGAGGCTTATCGGCATCGCAACTATTACCCGCAGCAGGGAAGCTGGACAGTGGGCGTTGCTTGTCTTGGAGTTGCGCGTTTTCATTACTTTGCCGTCTCTCGTCTCTTCGGTCCTCCTTCGTGCGGTGTCCTTCGTACTCTTCGTGTTGCTGGTGTTATTGTCATTGCCATAATCGAGGCGAGGCAGAGCGTCGAGAGGAGGGCATTGCCGGCGGGTTAATCTGTAGATTTTCGGTGTTGTCGGTTTTACGAGCCACTTGCCGTTTGCCAACGACGACATATTATTATGGCAGCCATTGTGTAATCCCGCACAATCCCTGCCTTCCCTGCCTAACCATAGCCATAGTCCCATCAGTCTAACGGTCACCCCATCACCCAGCCCATTGTCTTTAATATTTGTTCGGCAATTTTCGGTCTTTTATTTCCGAGCAGGCTCTGTTTGCTGTCGACTCGACCGCCCGCCGAGGGTCCTCGCTGTCAGTGCTTTGTGCTCTTAAAGCAACTTGTCCAATAAATAATTTTATGAAAGTGTTAAATTGGCAAATTTCGTGTCGGTATTCAAGTTATTAACTGGGCCACAGTATCCGTCCTACCCGCCCCCTTTAAAAGCGTTACCAGATCCATTAAATAAGCAAATTAGCTAAGCATTATTAGTCGAATGTTGGCCTAAGTAAACAGTTGCTTGGATTTCAGCTATAACAGCTAAATTTTCATTTTTTTTATTATTTATGAAATACCTTATAATTCCATTAATTGACTGGCTGATTAAAAAAAGAGACTTCGAGTGACTTAAGCAGTCAACTCAACAAATTAAATCAATCCATTAATCAAACCATTTTAAATAATGGGCTGAATTTGTACATACAATTTTTTTTACAAAGTTCAAAGCTATATGCAGGCTGTTTACCTAAATTATTTAAAGATTATTTCCCCTGAATATGCAATCTTTGTTTTTATGGCCATCACATTTAATTAATTCTTGATTTATTTGAACTTATATTCGTTCAGCTTATATTCATATTCATTAGCACACATTCCGCTAGGCCAGAAACCAATTTCCTATGCTGCGCTAACGGGAGCCAAAAAGCAACAGAGAGAAACACTTTGAGCAGGACCGTAATAAACATGAGCATTGAGTTCCACTAAAAGCAAAGGTTGAGCCTCCTACTAAGGTAGCTGCTGTCGACACTCGTTAAATGGCACATAAACCCCTGACATATGCTGTAAATGTGCACTTAATTAGCCCAACGGGGCTTCAATATTATCCAGTGCTAAGCATTCGTATTCGCATTTACCAGCCCCCAAATGTAGGCAACACTTTTTGTGGCATCCAAAATGGCGTCGTAAAGCTCATGGAATTGACTAGGCGTAGCTTAAGCGTATGTTATATTCTTATGTATACATGCATTTCAGAAGCTGACTAGCAGGTACCCTGGGATTTATTTCATTTCCATCATATTATCATATTATTATTATTAAGCCCAAGTCAATATTTATATCTGGCTTTCTATATATTTATAAAATCAGATATGATTAGTAATTTGACCAGTTTCATTAGCTAAACGAACAATATTCGCCACCTTTGCACAATTGGTCAGCTTGATTGCACGTAGATAATTTAGCAACAGCCTAACTGAGGAGGTGGGGTTTGGGTTCATTGGGCGGGCATGACTATGTACTTGATTTGAATATCCAATGCCACACAGCATATTGGGCTTCAGTGCTTATACTCAACCAGCTTCCGTTGCCAGCTGTGTGCAGGGTATGGAAGATAATCTTTTACTAACGCCCCATTTAATTAACGATTGCTGAGTGGAAATTGAAACAGCTTGTGGTGTTTGCCTGTTTGGTTCAATGTGCTCAAATGCTCATTACCTGCTTTCATATTTATTTAAAGCAGGCGCATGTGAGTTCGATTGAATGTCTATGTGTGTGAGCGTGTGTTGGTGGCAGAGTGATTGTGTATGGCACAGAGAGGCGCTCTGCAACTAATCCCCGGAACATGCGCTGCTTTGTTATGGCATAGTTCAAAGCGAATTTGTGTTTCCTTGTGTTGCCAGCAAATCAGGCATGGGATGAAGTAGTTCGCTCTAATTAAACGCATCCAATTCACCTGCTTCCTTTGGCTCTCCCGCTCTTTCCAATTGCAGAACAAGTTTGGGCAACCGAATTGGACTTTGTTGTTATCAATAGACGCAATTTGATGGCCATGTCGGTGGTGGGACCGACGCCGCCCTATCAAAAGCAGCAGCAGCAGGAGTCGCAGCCGCAGCCGCAGCCGCAGCCGCAGCCACAGCGGCCGTCAAACGTAACTGCGAACAGTTTGGAGCACGACGAGGAGGACTACTACAACGACACGATGTTCACGGCAGTGCGTGGCGGCATCGGAGGCATCGGGGGCATCAATAATAATTTGTTCGAGCTGACACGTGATAAGGATGGACGTAATGGCAGAAAGGCGGCCAAGACGACGGCAACAACAAACAAGACAACAATGCGAGGCGGCGGAGCTGCGGGCAAGACAAGATACTTTGAAGTGCCCGATTTAATTAATCGAAATATTGATGAGGGCAATGAGCGACTGTTGGATACTGACGAAGATGATGATGGTGGTGATGATGATGATGCCGATACTGAGGTTGATGCAAATGCTGATGATGATGATGATGATGATGATGATGATGGTGATGATGATGACATGGAAGTAGGCAGAGATGGGGGCACTATCATTATGCCAGACTTCGGATCCAGCAGTGAGAAACATGCAGAAGCCGATAATTGGCAAAAGCTGGGCACCCTGGATAAGGCGCGCAGCAAGACTACAACAGCAAGGACCAGCACTAGGGCAACAACTACAACAACAACGATAGCTACTACAACCACAACAACGAAAGCAACGACAACCACAACAACAACAACACAGGCACCAACAACAACAGCAGCAACAGCCGCAACAGCAGCAACAGAAATTACAACCAGGCAACAGCAATTGCCACACCAGCAACATCAGCACAAGCACAGTCGCAAGCACCACAAACAGCACCACAAGCACCGACAACAACAACAACAGCAGCAGCAGCAGCCACGTCGCCATCATGTGACGTCGCATGAGCAGGCGCTGCAGGAAAGCTATATGAAGCAGCGAGAGGAGGAGCAGCAGCAGGAGGAGACTACGACGCGGGACAGCAGCATTCATCGTGTGCGCACCGAAGTGTTGCCAGATTTAATAATTCCCTCGACGCCGATTTCCACCAATTCCAAGATAATCGCCATCAAGCCCAAGACGCAGAAGCGACGCATTTCCAAGCGCGCCGCGGCCAAGTCGGGCGTCGAAATCGAGCCGGAATATATGCTGGGCGACAGTGTCATCAACTCTAGTGAGTTCATAGCCAAGTCGAGCGAGCAGCAGCAGCTGGACGACGACTTGGATCTGGATCTGGACGATGCGGACTTTCAGGCGCTGCCAACTGTTACGCCAGCTGCTGCTCCTGCTGGCAGCAGCAATAGCAACAACAACAACAACGAGTACGTCCGTCTTGACGGCTTTGCCGGCATGCTGCAGTTGTTCTTTGGCATCGATAAGCCCATCGACGTGGCCATCTTCGCCCAGCCACCGAGTGCGGAGTTTGTCAACCTTCTCTGCGCGCTGCTCGTGTGGTCGGTGCGTTATCCGGCCGTCTTCTGGAACACGTCCAAATCGTTTGCCTGCGTCTTCAGCCTGCAGATGATTGTCGCTGCCTTGGACGTCATTCTCGGCTACGTGGGCGTCTCCAATCTATACAAGCTGCAAATCTATGCGGAAGCCATGCCGGTGCATCAGCCAGGTCTCATTCTGAATGCCACCGTGAGCCTGGCTCTCTATCTGCTGGCCACAGCGCTCGTGCTGGCCTCTTCGATGGTCATGTACCTGTATGGACACGGCAGGCTAGCCACACGCATGCGAGACCGTTCCATCATCACGCTGAAGGCGAGCCAAACGTGGATCTACTTCGCCCACTGCGCATCCCTGTGCTTCGTCCTGGCCCTGGCCGTTGTCAAAGGCCCACTGCTAAATGACCTCAGCGCCACCTACAAGAACAATCTGCATTGTCCAACCTTCTTGGCAGGTGAGTTCTCTTACTGTGTAACGGAACATAATTTACCTGAAGTTGGGCTAAATATTTATATATATATATATACAATATATTGTATGTATCATAGAAGAATATGTATATAAAATGTGTAGAGTAATATAAAACTTTGCGTTTGGGTTTCGCGCCCTGCTTACTGCGCTCTCTATGCGGAACTTAACAGTTCTATTGATCAGCTGTAACCTAACACCCATTTTAATAGTCCAGTTTTAATAATGACACTTAAATGTGTCATGACCAAAACATAAGTCTTCATTATTAATTTATTATGTTATAGAATCCTTGCCATTGATATTTGGTAGCTTAACACAATGGATGACGAAGATGAGAGTTAGCGAGTCGATAATGGCAACACATCCACTAGAGTATTTAAAAGTTTAGGGAATAAACATGATATATATTTTATATATTTGAACACCCCGCTTAACAGTAAGAGCAACCCAACAACAATCAGATCAAGTCTATAATTAGTCTGTTGACGATTTGGGTCGAAATAGGGCAAGCGTATCCAAGCCCACATGAGGCTCACAAGCTCACCTAAGCCCTGCCATGACAACACCTTGAACTGTTGTCTATTTGGCCATGTCATAAGCCAATTAGCGGTTGTTGTTTTAGGGGATTTCGTATTAATCGGCAGTTTAGGGAGAACAAAGGGCGCGTATCGAATGACCAGAGGGCTCAATCGGGTCCCCTCTTAATGGGCACGTCTTGCGACCTAATCATTGTCTTTATAGTCCACTTTCTCTCTCTCTTTCTCTCTCTATCTTTATCTCACTCACTCATTTCATATCTCTCTCTCTCTCTCTCCCTCTCTCTGTGTGCAGCTTTGGTGGGAGTAATCCATTTGCTGCTGTGGATTGTCGTCTGGCTCTGTTTGACCATCAAGCGACGCTGGCACTTTAAGCTGCCCCCGCTGGATCACACGTATGGCGGTCTGCTGAACAAGGCCAGCGCGCAGCCCCTGCTCATGTCCAGCGGTCAACGCACGGGCAGCAATTCAAGCAGCGGCGGCAACTCGACGAGCACCACGGTCAATGGCATGGACTGTGCCACCTCCAAGCCGGACATGATGAGCACGGCCACGAGCACGGAACTGGGCGTGGGCATGAGCATGGGTCTGGTGGCCCAGGAGGACATCTACTGGCCGAAGCTGACGCCCAGCTCGCCGAAGCTGAAGGTCACCTTCAACGAAGTTACGAGTACGTCTGATGATGTCCTACTAATTGGTGACCAAGAACAAACTGATGGCAAGCGGTAAAAAATCGTTTTTAGTTACAAAAAACAACAAATTCAATAGAGCAAAAGTGAAGAAGGCAGCGCCCGTTGTCCGTTTTACTTACGAATCTGCAAACTGCATTCCACACACACTGTACTTAGTTTAGATTCATTTGGTTTTCTCTCACGCACCACCACCAACAAACATCACCCACCTAGCACAGTACAAAGTAAAAAAAAGATACAAAATTAATCAAAATCGTTTTTCTAGTCATCTAATCTAGTTTCTAATTGTGTTGTGTTTCGTTTTCTTTTGTCTACTTTGCACGTTCCATTCTAAACATTCCCAATTCATATTCCGCACACACACACATATGCACATTCATTAAAAAAACTTACCAATATTAAAATAAAAATGTTGCTGTGTATATGCCATCAATTTTATTGCGTTCAATTGTTTTTCCTTTCCTTTTCCCATTTCCATTTTAATTTGGGGTTTTTTTTTCTCAATTTTCATTAAATGTTTTTCCCATACAACCAACCACAAAGAGTGCATACTTGTGTATACATGTGTATAACTCTATTATATATCAATCTGAAAAAAATATAAGCAGCAGAAAGAAAGGAAACTATTTTTGTTCCGCTTGTCGCCTGTTTTATTGAAAATTATTCGCCGACATTTGTTTTTTATTTGTAATTTGAAAACTTGATTTTGTGCATTTCAATTTTTGTTGTTTGTTTGTAAATGTTGATGAACTAGACGTGAATTAGACGTGAATTACTAACTCTAGCCAATTTGTCTTGACTTTCAATCGAAATTAACATTTAACTCACATTTCGTGTCGTCGTGTTGTTGTTGTTGTTGCTAATTAAAAACAATTCCAACTAACCAATGTGCAACACAAGGTGGTCAACCCATGTGAACTGAATAATTTCGAATTCTAATTTAACTCTCTCTTTCACTCTCTCACTCTTACTTAATGCAGCCATACGAGCCGTGGAACCTCGCTATGTTTTGCCAGTTCTACGGGGGAAATTGACGACGGCGAGTACGCGACATTAAGGGCGGCCACCGCCGGCGCCGTTGTGGGCATCACCATGGGCAGCATAAAGAGTAATAGCATTGGCGTGAGCGTGGGCGTGGGCGTGGCAAAGGGCAGCGGCAGCGTCATAAGCGGCCTGCTGCACCTCAGCGAATACGATGAGCTGGCGCCTCCGTCATCCGTCAGCCAGCAGCAACGGCCACACGCCCACGACTATGCCAATCTGAGCGGGCTGGGCGGCGTCAGTGATGATAATATCTCCGAGGAGGGCAAGTTGTTGGCTTGCGTGCGCGACGACAGCATTACCTATGCATCCACGCGCGATCTGGAGCCGCCGCAGCCAGCAACAGTGCCAGCAGCAGCGGCATCACCCCCGCCGCCGCCCCCACCGTTGCCCGTGAAAGGTGCGCCAGTGCCACAGCCGCCCAGCGTGCAGCATCCACATCATCCCAGTTACGGACGCGCCCCACAGGCCATGCCCGAGATCATGCAAATTTCACCCGAGCACAAGTCACAGCCCCAGCCCCAGCAACAGCCACAGCAACAACAGCAGCAACAGCAGCAACAGCAACAGATGCATCAACAGCAACTACATCATCCTCTGCAGCAACATCCGCATCCACTGCAGCAGCAGCATCATCTAGTCAACCCTCTGGCCCCGGTCACCGTCGCTGTGCACACCCATGAGGCTCAAGTAAGTGGACAACGGGGCGTGCGTCGCCAGCCACACCCCCAAGGCCGAAAGGGTTGGCAGGAGGAGTTTTATGCTGAGCCATTTGACTAGTCGACTCTTGATGTTATTGCTGTTAGATATTGGATGGGCTAGTATATAAAAGACGACGTGTAATATTCCGACTTCTCTCTGACGCAGCCTGTCGCTCAAAAGATTCAGTGGCTAAAGAATATTAATTACATTTTAATTAAAATATATGCATATATAAAGGAGTTTATATAAGTATACAAGCTAGTTAAAGCAGTTGAGCTATGCGCACCTCAGATATGGTAGAGCTATGGCATATTACATATACAGTTCTGCATAGTTAGTGAAGAAATAGAGTACACGAAGGTTGGCAGCCGCATTAATATTTCGATTCGATTGATACGTAGTCGAGGCCACACGGCCCCAGGTCCAGAGGCGGCAGGAGCCAGTGGACTGTGGCTCGTGACACGCCTGCGGACGCCTGTGTGGCAAGGCATGAGATTTATGCGTGCCGTTATGAGACAGCATAAATCAGTGACAGGACAGGACAGTGCGGAGGCCACATGCACAGTCTGATAGATGGTCGGGCAGCCTCGCCCCGCCTCACCTTGCCCTGACCTTCCCTGCTCTGTCCTGCCGCCTGTTGGCCGGCTGTCTGCTGCTGCCAGACTGTGACAACATCCGATGGGGTAACAGGACATTCGCCTGATTTTATTTCATTTTCACTTGCAGGCGCCGCAGTGAAGCAGAGCAGTCGAGAGATTCCAGTTGTTCCTATCTATATATCCCGTAGTTTTCAATCATTTCCTATCTCCACACTTTGTGTTTCGCTCACGCTTTCTGTTTCCTTTCCTTGCCGCCACCAGATCGCCTCCAGCTCCACACCCCGCTGTCTGCGGCGCGCCGACTCCGGCGTGCCCAACGAGGCGCTCACACCCCGCAGCGACACCAACTCGATCAGCGAGAGCACCAACACCACCTCGCCTCCAGAGCGCGCTCCCTCCGAATCCTCCAGCGGCGTGCACTCGGGCGAGGAGCGTGAACTGGAAGTCATCATCCGGCCGCGAGTCAGCTGCAAGGCGCCGCCACGCCCACCTCAGCCGCCCATACAGGAGGAGCCGTACGGCCGCTGCACTAACATGCGCATGTCCAGCTTCAACGCCGACCCAGCCGCCAGCGTCATCAACAGCGCCACGTTACCTCTGCAGCGCAGCGCACCTGAGCAGAAATTCGACTACACGGCCCACTGCAGCACGATGCCCCTGCCGGCGGGCTGCCACAGCCAGCAGCTTGCCAACGGCAACGGCAGTGGCAACGGCAACAACAACGGCGGCTATGCCTCCACCTCGGCCATGACCAGTTCCATGGGCCCGCCCTCGCAGGTGTCCACCTTCAAGACGCCCAGCATGCACTATGCCAATGCCGCCGTCGCCCTCGGCTCCTCCGTGCCTCATACGACGCTGCCCAACGGGGTGCGCTACTCGAATCCACACTTCCTGCGCCGATTGCCGCACGTGAGCAAAGCGGCAGAGTCGCCGTATGGACACCTCGGCTACGGGGCAGCCCATCACGCCTTCAGTAAGCTGCCACACGAGACGCACCCGACCATCCACGAGGATCGAGACTCGGCCAACTACTCCATGGCCTCGGACCAGGACTGCGGACTCTACGTCACGGCGCAGCTGCACTAAGCACCTAATATATCGAACCCAGCTATAGTTCCCTAGAATCGGAATACCGCATACAAGCAAGCTTAAGCAGATATATAAATATATATACAAATGTACTTTAATCATAAGTGTATAGAAGCCTCAAATCTTAAATCTTCCACCAACACTCGACAACTTCAGCTGGCATCATCACGGCTTGCTCATTGTCAAGGAGCTCCCTTGCTGAGCTCTGACCGAACCCTGATGATGCCTTCTGATTAACTAGCAGAAGTAAACCTAAGTTTCCCTAGATATTCTATTATTTGCCTGAATAACAAACATCTACCGTGTAACTGACGCCTCACGCATAAGGTTACAAAGGACATCTATTCATATACTATATATTATATATATACATACATAGATATATACAACTCTATATTTATACACACTGCTCGGTATGCTCGTATACAATGTGTAAGATAATAAATAATATTTGTGTTTATCATATCATCTATGATAATATATATACTTAACTAGAACTTGGCTTAATGTCTAACTCTAAGCGAATCCACATGCGTACATATGACATATATCTATATATTTATATATATAACTCAACTATTATCAAGTAATCACTTTAAATACTTCTAGAATTTTTTTCCGCTAAGAAATCTTTAATCTGAATACTGCATACGAATTTACGCCGCAATTGCATGGTTTTATTAGCAAAAAAAAAAAAAAGGAAAGGCCAGAGAGATGGTAAAGTGGATAATATAAATGTATTTCTTTAAGATCAATTGCAGTCAAACCTTTCCGAAATCGCTTAAACCTTGATTTGACCGATCATCAAATTGTATCGTATCTCGAAAACCCTGGGTAATATCGATTGTCAATCAAATAATTTATGAAATCGTCGTAGTTTTGCAAAGGACAAGTGATGGACGTGAGCATTAGTCAAGCTTCAGCTAGTCGTCTAGCGATAATTACTAAAGCTTCAGCATTTTTGTACGGTCTCTCAAATATATACATATATACATGCATATATGCAAATGTATTCGTATCAGTTAAGATAAATGTAAATGGAATGTAACAAAGCGACAATATGATGATATCTAATGTATTATAAAAAGAACTAAGTGTATGAAATTAGCTAATACATATACCAGCGGAAACACGCACACATACGCAACATTAACTCACGGACTTCAAAGCACCTCCCATACATATCTCCCAAAAATAAAAACTCCAACCTTTTTAGGCGCTCTCTACATGGCTTTTAAATACAAGTAATGCATGCATTTGGATTCAAAAAAAAATACATATACATACATATATGATGAAAGCTATAACTAAAATGTAATTCCTACGTGGCACTCGCACCATCGGCACATCAATTGAGAAGTTAACCAAATTTATTTTTGTTATGAAGACTGATTAGCATTTTAATACCCTATAATGAGAAGCCCAACAAGCACATGCATTCAAATACACGTTAGATACCCCGCCCAGCTGTCATTCACTGAAACTCGATGCATTGTACGACTCTTGACTCTAGTCGTATATATAACTTACTTATTTAAATATCTGTTGAGATGGGGCGAACAGTCTATAACATTGGTTCCTTTAAGAAACGCACTAAAGCTAAGTATTAGCCACATATAAGTCACACTTTTGTAAAATAATTTCTATTCAATTTTAGGGTTAATGTAAGGATATATTCTAACAAGAATACCAAGTATGACCCTTGATATTGCATTATGTAATCGCATCATATTTTTGTAAGTCTAACTAACCAAGCGAGATAAAGAAAACAACTGTAAATGACAGTAGGAATAATGGCGCCAATGAACCCGATATGACATGATAGACACACGCATCGTATACATACATCTAACATAAATATTTATTGCTGCACAAAAATAAGCAAATGAATACTTAAATGTTTGAATTATTTATACATACCATATATGATTAAAGGTTTATCAATGGTAAATAAAAAAATACCACCGCTTTATGTGAAACCCCAAATAAAAACATGTGTTTAATACTTCGGTCAGGGGAATGCATATTATGTATGTATATGTGTACATATGAATTTTTACCGTACAGACAATTTTGTTATGTATATATCGAGATCTCAGAAGTTATAAAAGCCGTAAAGCTGAAGTTTGTTATGCATACTCGTGTATACCATACGCAGTATGAGTTTATCTTATTTTTTCGATAACTCATTCGATAACTTTTTTATCGAGAATGAACACTTTTAGACCTGGACCCCCCATTTTGTAATTTACAGATTTTGGTTAACACGCCCCCTTCGCTCCCAATTAAAAACAAAAAAAAGAACTATTTCACTAGAGACTTGAGCTTAGAATGAACCCACATTTTAATTTAATGATTACGTCCTGAAAGCTTCAATTAGATTATCCTTCTACAAATACAATTATTCAACAATAAAATTCTCATAATATTGGCCACACTACAGCGCAGCCCAAGCGTAGTCGCTGCCTACTGCGCAGTTAGCAGAGCGCGGGCGTATGCGTGCGTATGAATGCTTGTGTATGTGTGTGCGCATAAAAGAATTGCAGATTGGAGGGTTCAGGGTATCTCCTAGTCGAGCAGTCTCGACTAGAGCCTTCTTACTTGTTTTACTTCACTTTTCATATTCGTACCCTGTCCTTGACCGTCTTGGAGTGATTTTACCAACCATTTGACGATCGTTTTGATTCTAGTGTGATATGATGGAGCTTTGGTACATCTGAACTGAAATGGAAAACCAGGATATAATGGTTTTGTAAAAAGTATGTAACAGGCAGAAAGAACCATCGTAGACCCCATGAAATATATGTACATATTCTTGATCAGGACGACGAGCTGAGTCGATTTAGTCCTGTCCGGCCGTCTGTCCTTATGAACGCCTCAGAGGTTAAGACTTGAAATTACGCAGTAAAAGTTTATCATATTTTTTGTATCCGATAACTTTTTTATCGAGAATAATCGAAAAATTGATTTTGTTTTTCAACCCAATTTGAATTTACAGATTTGGGATACCACGGCCGCTTCGCCCCCAATTTGTAAAAAACGTATTTTTTATACTACTGGAGACTTTTACCACCCTCTGAGGTTTCACAAAGATAGTCTTACTATAAGAGAAATTATTCAACAAATAAATTCCCATATTATTGTCCACACTGCAGAGCAGCCCACGCGCTGTCGCTGCTTACTAAGCAGTTATCAGAGAGCGTGCTAATACATACATACATGTGTATGTGTGTGTGCATAAAAGAAATGCAGAATAGAGAGTTCAGAGTATCTCTTAGTCGAGCAGTCTCAACTAGAGCCTTCTTATTTGATTCAAACTAAGAAAAGTAAATATTGTACTCCATGTTACCATCGAAACATTTTTGGTTTGTGAGATCTATACTTCTCGCTGAGTCATTGTAATTATTTTCTTTTCTACAAATAATATTTTTATCTATGTGTCTATAATTGTTAGGAAATTATCTGACATTTTTCTTTGACATCAAGAGCTAATCTACTTTAGCTATAATTATATATAATCTCTCAACCTCAACCTATGATTAAGTCCATAGGATACATTAGCCTCTCAGAGTTAGATTATATTCAAATGGAGCCCTCTCTCTCTCATTCCCCCGACATGT